>CALYDD020000282.1:0-12673 GCA_944472135.2 Trichobilharzia regenti | reverse complement strand
GAAAGCTGTGTGCACTCTTTGGTATGTGAACAAAGAGAATGGCCTCAGTGTGTCTCGTCAGATAATGCGACGTGGTCATTGAGACGCGTGCCACTCAGTGAGACTTTGTTCACCCGTTCACAAACAAATTTTGAATTAACTTCAATCAATTCAGTCAGTTTCACTGGGACTCGACTTTCCCTCTCATCTCGTATTCGTTGTGGTGCTGCACAATTTGGAAGCACGAAGTCTGTGTGGAGTCTGATAATACCTTGAGAGTAATGATGGTCGTAATGAATGGCCAGGTGAGGAGACACCAGTCTCGTTGACTATCTATGATCATATCAATTGGTATAAGTACGATAGTAGATGTCGTAGATATTGAGCGGGTACTCCTCTAATTTTCTGGTATCCACAACATATTTCTTCAAAGCGTCTTTCTTCAAACAGGTGAGGATTGAATAGGTGGACGAGTTCCACGCACTGAACACATCCCCTCACATATCAAGTCACCTGAGTGATCCATACTACTCCATGAGTGACCCGTCCACTTGATCTGCGAGTTTGTGTATATCTCAGTAGACAATGGTGATTGCAGTGTGTCAGGCCTCAGTGACAGTGTTTGCACTGGACACAGAAGATGATGTTAGAATGTGCTTCCCTTTAATGAAAATGTTTCTTGTGAATTTTCTGCTTAAGATGAATGAACCATTTTCTGAAATGTGTAAGGTGGAGATGTAGTTTTTCGGTTCCATTAGTGCTTCTGCTTCTCTTACTTCTTCTTCTTCTGAGTTCACAACAAACTAATTGTCAAAATAGGAGAGTAAGTAAAATTTAACGGAGTTCATTTTTCTCCAAATTAGACGACTTATATACCTGTATCTGAAATATGACACAAATGGTTCAGCTTCGTCAAACCTTTTTTCAGTTTCAGTTTCAATTTAACGCTTGTATTACGAACACTAAGTACCGTGATGACAAGATGAATCAGTGCACATCTCATTGCACTGGTGACACTTTGATGGTGACGGTGGAAATGTTTGACGCGGCACCTCACAAATGATGAATCCGCTTCCAATACAAATTACAATTAAAAACAGAAGATATGCAAACTGGCCTACAATGTAAAACATTGAATTTCACTCAGGAATATTTCACATCAAGTCAACCAAGTCGACAAACGATAACAACTAGTCTCATGTACGCAAGACTATTTTTGCATATGCTCTGAGGCATCATGAATCTCGCAAAACTGGAGAAAGTGTGAATTGGATGAATGCAACTAATGATGAACATTCGATAAACATGAACATTGGATAAATGTGAACACCAAATATCCATTCTCCAATGTGCTTTCAACTTGGCTGGTTTGGTATCATTATTGCCTTTATACAGAACAGTCCAGAATCTCCTTGCATTTGAGCTTCCATCGACGAAAAATGATCGGTTCACACTAACGTTCACGATGAATATCAGACATCGAAAATATTGCTTACTGAATCTGGGAGAAAGTCAACTCTGCTCATCGCTCACATATTTGTGGCTGGAAATATGAATAAATCTGATGAAATGAGATGCTCGTTGTGTACACAACAAGTATCATGGCTCAAAATACGGCCCACCAATTTTGTGCTACATGCCTTTATATAGAAGTAAAGAATTCAGTCAATACTACCATCATTTACCCAACTTGGCGACTACGCCTGACTTGATGTTTGTGAGCCTGTAGTTTTGTATTTCCTTCTGATATTTGTATTTTTTGGATTTCTATTATTCGCTTGGTTTTCGGGTAGAATATAGGCCTTTAACACCACATCTCCACTAAAACTAAAGTTTCGATGTCGTGTGATCAGCAATGGCATGATCACGAGCGATTTGGTTTGTTCGGAACGTCATCCAGTAATCAATATTGTTTCACTGTGTGATATGTCTAATAGGAATCAACTGGATAGCGTGGCGCGTTATTATTCGACGGCATCTTTAACATATGCACGATACATCTCCATCAGTGAAATCAACGGGAAATTGCATAATGTACTTGTTTCTTGTAGTTGACGGAGTGTTGTGAACAATTCTTTGAGATCATCGATAGTTTGTATCTGTCTTTCAACTGACGTCAGTGATTATCACAACCAACTGGTCGTCAGAGCATTCAGTACTCAAGACTACATGCATCGCACAAACCAAAACTGACACAAATGTCTAAGTAGTTAAGTGGAACACTTCAAACAGCTGACTGTTACTTATGCGTACACATTCTATCATTCTATATCCATGCACGCAATCAAGTCCCTTAAAGTCTGATTGATTCGGTGAATACGATGATGGAATTTATCCTTTGTTTTCCGGCAAGTTATGTCCGAAGTAGTAAAAAATGCTGGAAATTCAACACGGTTTTTTAGGCAACGTTTTCAAGTCAAGCAGATCACTTTTATTATAAATGTTATTGTCATTATTTCGTTTGATGAAATGAAGGGCACTTCCCAACAAAAGTGAATGGGAAATTTCACTGAGATTCGGATATTCCATAGGATGTACTGCCAAATGCACTGTCACTTGAAGATCCTAAATGAAGAGTAGATTTCTCTGCGATTTGAATATGCTGAAAGTTCATGAGACATGTGTTAGCGAACTTTCGTGTAAAAGCTGGTATTAACATCAATAGCCTTCAGTACACAACTAGAAAAATTGTCCGAATGATGTAACCATTTTCTGATACTTGTCCGCTATTTGAATTCAAATGCTTATGTGATCGGAGTCTTTGAAATGTATATGCTGTGGGAAAACAAACACTGAATCTCATGAAGTCACGATGAGATATAGTGCAGGCCAGGGGCTCACAAATGTTACATTACAGTGGAATCTGTATGTCCGAGAAAACATGAAATTTCGTGCTTCCAGCAGTAGTGCTTCTACATTTTAAGCATGTAGCTGAACAAGATGAATCTGATTTGGATAACACAGAGAACTGCTGTTAGTCTAATATGAGTGGAATGAGAACACAGACTTCGATAAACATATTTATTATTGACTTTGAAATAAAAGCGTGACACAGTACATTCATCGCACAATTTCGGCCGACAATTATTGCCAATTCCACGTCAGATCACGTGAGCGATAAATAGTGTCTTCACACTGAAGGCGACGGGCACATTTCATATGCAGAGAAAATGTGAGCGTGCCTGACTGTTGTGGGCGTTCCCTGTATTTTATCAGAGAACTGTAATCCTTTCTCGTTCCATGCATGTCTTCATTTGCTACATATAGTTCGAGCTGCGTGAGACTTACTTCAACTCAGGCGATCATTGTTGCATTATCTCCAGTACACTGGAGTCTGGAAAATGCCCTTGTTGGCCAATCGAATCTGGTATTAAGAATTCAGTCAAAGCGGACTCACATCGGATGTCCTAATGCGGTTTGTTTTCGAAAATCGACCAGTCACAACCATGTTCAATCTCGAAATATACTTTTCACTAGCATCTCATCATAAAATCTGATACCTGATATTGCATCAGTGACCTCAGTTACACAGACGCTTCTCTTGTGTACACAGTTCTCCTGAACAACTAAAACAGTGGAACTCTCTCGGGTCATTGTATTCAAACTACGTCGACCAGTGACACCATTCTCCACACTTGAACATGAAGAGAACAGAGATGAAACCATCAAAATGGAAATTCATCAAAACATCACGTGCACTATACAACACGCAAACGTCAGAGTCATCTGTCGGGAAGGAAACAAGCGGGGTTTTGAAAGGATGATAATAGGAATCACGTGAATCACTCGTTATACGAATGAAATCAAAAAGATACGCGCCATAATTGAAGTGAATGGAAGGATATGGACTGATGATTGTCTAGGTGAATCTGTGGTTCTGATAATCAAAGGTTCTCTCTGACATTTGCCAGCTTGCACAACAGCCATGCCATTGCTGAATCTTGATATTCAATAAAACGGGAATAAATTCCAATGGAGTTTATTTTCAGTATATATTTAAAGACAATAAAGAAGAAAACGGTTGAAAATGGATAGTACGCTGGGCATCACAATATATGACTTCAGACAACTCCTTGCATGTGTATACATGCCTGATGAGGACAATGTCGGTTATTTAAGTAGACATAGCACTAATACACTTGCTTGCAACCTCCAAAGTCTCACTTCAGACTGCGAAGTCTTTTTTCACAAGCTCAGCGAGGAATAGGAAGGGCACCAAACAATAGCAGTTAGAGAAGAGAAAATAAAGGATTTTCTGGAAAGAGAATGCCCCAGCGATCTTATATAGTGATTCATTTGGAAGACTTTTGCAGAATTTAGCAAGTTATAAAACAGTAACCATCTGACATTTAGAAGTGTTCACTAACGCTATCTGAATGATGCCAGTGGTTAACTTCAAACAGGAAATATTCAGTCTTGAGTACGTGCCCATTCTTTGGCGAGAAATGTGAGTGTTCATATTCACAGAACACTTCCTACGGAAAGCGAACACAGGCAAGAATTTACAAGAGCTAATCAATTCAAAGTACTTGGAATGTATGAAACCTCGTTGTTTCAGCGTTCTCTTGAGAGAAAATGTAATAGGTTAGCCAGCAAACTGAACTCAGTCATCCATAAATAAGCAGACTGCTTAAAATCTAAAACATTGACGGGACACTCATGTAGTAGTATGGATCACTCAGGTGACTTGGTATGTGAGGGGATGTGTTCAGTGCGTGGAACTCGTCCACCTATTCAATCCTCACCTGTTTGAAGAAAGACGCTTTGAAGAAATATGTTGTGGATACCAGAAAATTAGAGGAGTACCCGCTCAATATCTACGACATATACTATCGTGCTTATACCAATTGATATGATCATAGATAGTCAACGAGACTGGTGTCTCCTCACCTGGCCATTCATTACGACCATCATTACTCTCAAGGTATTATCAGACTCCACACAGACTTCGTGCTTCCAAATTGTGCAGCACCACAACGAATACGAGATGAGAGGGAAAGTCGAGTCCCAGTGAAACTGACTGAATTGATTGAAGTTAATTCAAAATTTGTTTGTGAACGGGTGAACAAAGTCTCACTGAGTGGCACGCGTCTCAATGACCACGTCGCATTATCTGACGAGACACACTGAGGCCATTCTCTTTGTTCACATACCAAAGAGTGCACACAGCTTTCATGTTTCATTGTCGGTAGAGGTCCATTAATTAGTCGACACATATTTCCGTCCTTATTGTTCAATTAGTGAGGGTTTTATCTTTGTTCTCAGATCTCGCTACTTCACAATGTAAGCCTGAATTCATTAGATCAATAACTGAATAGCTTGTACTACTTTCAAATCGAAATACACACTGGCCATAAATAATAAACGATATTGGATATTTTTTATTCATATACTGGATAATAACGGATAAATTCATTTGAAATTGAAATTAAGGCTGATGAAGTAATGTCGACTGTAGAGAGACACAATCGACTAAGCAAGGCATGTTGTGATAACGTGTGTGAAGCGAAAAATATCGACAGATTTCCGAGGATTCCACCTTCATAAAGATGGGTGCGTCGGTGAAGAATGAATAGGTGCCGACCGATTGTATGACAGACAAACGATAACTATTCGTACAATGTGCTTAAGCAAGTAGTGGTAAGTGTGCCTTGTTTGACGGGTCGACAAGTCACACACCGAATGCTTTCTTCAGCATATCTCAGTCATGGCAGCCAATCACAAGAGAAAGGATACATTGAGAACCTATTGTGATGGAAATGCCCATCAGATATTACGCAGTCTTCATGAACATTTTGACCATTACTAATTTCGCAGTCAAGCAGAAATCAATGTACAATATGGGAAACCCATATTTGCTCACCTCCACTGATATCACTTTGGACTTATTTGTCAGATGTGTGACAAGCTCACACAAGATTACCGTAAACTTCAGCTGACTCGTCTCAGGGAAATAAAGTGTACATGTCAATGTTTGATTCAAGTTATACAGGTGGGAACTGTGATCTAGCATATTGAGTTTATTTTCGTGTCATGGTGTCTTGGTGAGTGATCTTGTTAAATGACGGAATCAGTATTCTTTGAATATTTCTGGAAATCTCCTACACTGTACTCAGCGGTTTTGTTTCATTGTGAACTGAGTCAAATCTTTGTCAGTCAGATTTGCTAGTTCTACTTCGTAATGGCTGTTCCCACAACACAAATAATCCTCAACTTCACGCGATTCGAGCATGGAAAATGTGTTCTAAGTGTCAGACGTCATACATTTTGAAGGGACTGAAGTTAACTGCAGTAGCGAAGAAAAGTAATTCTCTTCTGATCCACTGACTGTATTTGGCGCTGTTTCCAACTAGTACTCATCAGACTCGCGTACTTGTCGCCAATCAATCATGTGCAAACCCATGAAATTCCGTGATCTATATTGAATCGAATTAGTCACTCCTAAATAATCGAATGAGAAACACTTAGTGTTGTGATCCTGCGAGTCACACGACAATGTCATTCATCAGATTCTAGTCGTCAAATAAGATATCTGTGTATTTCAGCGAGAAAAGCATTGAATTTTATATATAAGTATCGGCGTTGAATGCCCACCCTGTGTCAGCTATCTTCTGACAAATATACCTCGTCCAAACTTTAGACGGTTTTCCGTGCCTGCCATGAATTGACGTGATCTCATGTGTGCTATACGCATATGATCCCAGGTGTTTTCGTGAACCGATTCTGTTGAAACTACTTCTCGATGCAGCCATGAGGGCCAAAGTTTTGTGAAGGATTTAATCGATATGAGTATTCGGTATTTTGTTATCAGAATAGGAGTGAAGTCATTGTTACCTGTTTTGGGTAGATATTGGTCTGGCTAACAATGGGTTAGCTTAGTGGATGAACGGAATAATAGTGATTACCTCTCTGTGTTGTTTGTCTAGAAGTGTGTGTGGATGTGAGGAAGTGATGAGTGAGGCCATCAATGAATTCAGAGGACTGTGAAGAGATCCAGTCAGACCAGCACCAAACAACATAATCACCAATCCTAAGATAATGAAGCAAATAAAATGATTAGACGGTGAACAGAAGAATGAGTGAATGTACGAAATGTGAAATACGACACTCACAGAAACACTGCTAGATAAGTGAGACACTTTGTTCAGACAAACCATTCAAATTGCATAAGACACATAATGAAAAATCGAAAGCCCCTCTCAATCATCTCACCCCACCACTACATACATTCAACATCGAAAATCACCGTCACAACCACTCACTGAATTAGATGCTCGTTAATCGAACATCCACCCACCCACTCAATTTGTCATCCACTCATTCAGACACATCAACAGTGTACATCGGAATATTTCTATTGGTACACAATCAGTGAACGACAGCCACATGTGTTCACATCACCGTCTTCTTGCATAGTATAAATACGTCTCTGTATTCCTGGATTCTTATCATCGTCATCAACGAGTATCAGTGGCATTCAGTGAGAATGGTGAGTCAGTGTGTGACATTTGTTGGTGATGTTCACGTTTCTTTCTTTTCAGATTTGGCACTTGCTTCTTGCAGTTCTAGTGATTTCAGCTGTTGAGAGTGCGCGTATTAAAGGGAATCATTCAACCACAGTCGACCTGCTCCACCATTCATCCCTTCAAGGTGAGATATGCTCTTCATTCTCTCAGTTATCTGTGCATGTGAAATAACCCAGTTTGTTTATGCACACCAGCTATTGTTTGAATTTATGATGTTGGCTGTCTCCACCCATCGTGTGTCTTCCTCAGGCATATACATGCAAAGGTCTTCATATTTCTCACTTCGATGACAACATATATGATCTGGATGCACCGATTTTGTGGTACGTGTGCACTGGCTGGCTGATTTGTTTGCACAATGGTGTACTGACATGGCGTATTTACTAGTTGGAAGTCGGATGCTGTCGAGTGATGAAATACTTGTGGTCTAATCTCAATGGCTCTGTCACTGTCGTTGAACGATGGCAGCATTCCATAATGACGAAGCGTTTCACTCTTCAACCAGACGAGACCTTTACTTGTAGAAATGTGAATCAGATTGAGATATGATGTTGATCGTGTGTTTTCTATATTCACTTTCAGGTGATGGCAAGCATTCTGGTCTCGAGTATCCCCTGGCTGTGGATAAACGAGGATTTGTGTGGAGATTTTGGTGGGTCTGTCTGATAACACCGATTTTTTGTGGATTAACTTTAACTTTGGAAATCTGATGTACTTAGTCGGTTGGCGACAACCACTGCGTACAACATTTGATATCTAATAAAATGGGTTATTAATGGACTTCAAATCGCTTTTGTTTTCATCAGAAATCTGTGCTGCGAAAAGAATCGTTGTGTGAGCGTAGCAGAGATACAGAACATGAGGACGATCAGTTACCGTGACTGATGAGATGAAGTGAGACATGTAATAATAATTGAAGAATATCATATCAGATATTGACGGGTAGAAAGAATTGATCAAGTGGAAGCAATAATAATATTAGTAGGAAAGCAATAGAAGTTTTAGATGCCTTTTTAACGTCAGCATCACACTGACCGACTAAAAGGTGTGTTTGAAAAGAGCTATGCATGTCTCCTGTCTATTCTCCTGTCTATTCGCCGATGGTTGTTCCAATGATGAATATGTCCGATTGTAGGCGATTTGATTTTCATGAAATATACTATATTCCTGGTGATACCATTTGCGACAACATGACGACCGCATTCCCAATATGCGCGTCGTTGTATCCTGGTTGACTATCCACCATCACTCATTCCTGGCACTACTCGAATTCGCTCCACCGATTCTCAGCATATCTCAGTAGCTTCTATCATCTGAAGCATGCAGCTAGTATTTCTCATCCTCTTGCATTCCGTGGCTTTCACTGGGAGATGACGTGTCATTCGATTGATAGTCAGCACTTCACCAGTCTGTGTAATGCGTCCATTAATATGGCATTCTTCTTGCATTCAACGGAGAAATGACTTCGAGTTTCCAATGGCCTTAGTTTGTTTTCCCAGAGTTAGTCTATGATTCAGGTTACTAGGTACACAGACTATAGGTGGATATACATAACAGTGGATGGGAATTGTGTTTGAGAGCAACCTGATTGCAGCGATGTATGAAGACAAGGTGTTCAACTGAAGAGTTATTCTCACAAAAGACACAAAGTGTGGATACATGAGCGAATAAATGACAAAACGTGCTGTTAATGCAGTTGACGATTGAACGATCAATTCATGGTTGTTTGCTCTAAACCAACTTCCCCAATTTTCGCGGAGGCATCAATACGATAGTCATCGTCTCATCGGTCGCTGTTGAGAAAGAAGTCAGCAGTAAATCGTCTCAAGTAATATTGTGATTTATTATTGTAATATTTGTTCACAAACCTTAGTGGAAACATTTTTTATATGTTGGTGTTACAATAATGAATTCTCGAGTGGCCAATCGGTGTTTTCGATTTTTGGTCCGTTATCAATAAGCGGTTCTGAGAAAGTTCAAGGAGCAGCGTGAGCCCGAGCCTAAAAAGAGCTGGGTATTAACGGTTTACGAGACGTGGCTGACACGTGCACTAGACAACACGAGATTCGCTCCGTAAAGATTAGCGACTATTTTCAAATGAATGGCTGATGTAGAGATACGAAAAATGTTTCAGTAGGTATCCGTTTGAAAGTAGTTGATTACTACGGTTGACAGTGAAGTGAAGAAATGTGTCAAGAGGTGGGTGAAGGAGGAATTTGGAATATTTCTGGAAGGTTTCTATGAGTAAATCATGCCCATGGGCGTATGTAGGCCGAGAACATGAAGTTATCCATAAGTACATGAATTCATTTATTGCTAATTGTTCACATGAGAATTGCGCCCGCCGAACTGTAGCAGAGTGTTACTATTACATTATTATTCACTGCTTGCCTTCCAATTTGACCAGAGGGTGTCGGAAACACATATCCATCCCAATCGGTCTCCTTCATTCACATTCACTTGGCTTCACAATTCTCTGCAAGCTTAATTCTCCTAATCACACGGATTCACACGTAAGATAACACGAACAGAAGAGGTCAACTGCACACTAGCGTCTACAAAATGCCAACGACTTCAAATAGATATTTAGGACTTCTTTCACATCATCCGTTATGTATAATGCAGGCATAGTTCGGCGTCTATCAAACCTTCCAATAGCCAAAAGTGGTATCATTGGGTGGTAGAGCAGGAAACCTCAACGATGGAATGAATCAGTTAGAAGAAGCGTTTGTGTTAATTAGCTATCCACTGAAATGCATCGAGTAGATCAGAGATAGTCTGAAGGAAAATCAAAAGAATTGTGAAACTTATCATTGGAAACAATAACCATAAATACTGTTGGGCGTTTTGCGAATTTGTTCTGGCTGAGGAGATAACTGAACATTCGATGTTTAGCAGTTGACTCGATTCCTGGCGAGATAACTCTGGTCAGATTAGTCAGTGCATATGCAGTAGTAATTCTCTCGGAAGCGCTTCATTCTACTACCATTGTTTGTTAGTAGTCAAATGATATCTTGTGAATATTTGCAATACTAACAAAGCGTCGACCACTCAGTGGATGTTTGTTTCAAAATTTGCGCCTTCCATTGGATTCTCCCTGAAATCCGTTAATACTGTGTTCGTTTATTTATGCCTACCGATGTCACTTATTTATGAATGCAACTACATACATATGAAATATTATATATGGCGTTTACTTCTACGTACGAAGCGTTTCTGAGTGAGGTAAATTGTGTGCAAGCTATATAATTCATGAAGTGTGTAAACTGGTACACACAAAGACTTACAAAACGGATAACTGATAACTGGTTATGCCCAGAACAATATTCGGTGATGACAGTGGTCCAATTCAGGACTTATTTATGGATGACTGAGTTCAGTTTGGTGGCTAACCTATTACATTTTCTCTCAAGAGAACGCTGAAACGACGAGGTTTCATACATTCCAAGTACTTTGAATTGATTAGCTCTTGTAAATTCTTGCCTGTGTTCGCTTTCCGTAGGAAGTGTTCTGTGAATATGAACACTCACATTTCTCGCCAAAGAATGGGCACGTACTCAAGACTGAATATTTCCTGTTTGAAGTTAACCACTGGCATCATTCAGATAGCGTTAGTGAACACTTCTAAATGTCAGATGGTTACTGTTTTATAACTTGCTAAATTCTGCAAAAGTCTTCCAAATGAATCACTATATAAGATCGCTGGGGCATTCTCTTTCCAGAAAATCCTTTATTTTCTCTTCTCTAACTGCTATTGTTTGGTGCCCTTCCTATTCCTCGCTGAGCTTGTGAAAAAAGACTTCGCAGTCTGAAGTGAGACTTTGGAGGTTGCAAGCAAGTGTATTAGTGCTATGTCTACTTAAATAACCGACATTGTCCTCATCAGGCATGTATACACATGCAAGGAGTTGTCTGAAGTCATATATTGTGATGCCCAGCGTACTATCCATTTTCAACCGTTTTCTTCTTTATTGTCTTTAAATATATACTGAAAATAAACTCCATTGGAATTTATTCCCGTTTTATTGAATATCAAGATTCAGCAATGGCATGGCTGTTGTGCAAGCTGGCAAATGTCAGAGAGAACCTTTGATTATCAGAACCACAGATTCACCTAGACAATCATCAGTCCATATCCTTCCATTCACTTCAATTATGGCGCGTATCTTTTTGATTTCATTCGTATAACGAGTGATTCACGTGATTCCTATTATCATCCTTTCAAAACCCCGCTTGTTTCCTTCCCGACAGATGACTCTGACGTTTGCGTGTTGTATAGTGCACGTGATGTTTTGATGAATTTCCATTTTGATGGTTTCATCTCTGTTCTCTTCATGTTCAAGTGTGGAGAATGGTGTCACTGGTCGACGTAGTTTGAATACAATGACCCGAGAGAGTTCCACATTTTTAGTTGTTCAGGAGAACTGTGTACACAAGAGAAGCGTCTGTGTAACTGAGGTCACTGATGCAATATCAGGTATCAGATTTTATGATGAGATGCTAGTGAAAAGTATATTTCGAGATTGAACATGGTTTGGACTGGTCGATTTTCGTAAACACACTGCATTTCATATTGAGATAGTTATTACCCTCGGTGCTTAATAGAATGGAATAATAACATCTTTATTCCAAACGGTATCTGTGGTACAGGTATGGAATTTTCAGCGTGCATTACAGTATATTGCATCTAATTATCTCATAAATTATATAAGATTTTTAAAATCAAAGATAAATAAATAAAAATAAAATGAATAATTTATAAATAAATAAAATAAATAGAAATAAAACAAACATCGTAGAGTATTACATTTCAAACAATGCACCACAGGATATGAAATATAAAGTTGATGTGTGATAGAAGATGAGAACAACAGTGTAATAGTAACGAGGAAAGGAAAACAAAAACTAATGGGACTATTTGTTAGAGTGCTGCAGTAAGTTGATCGTGTCATACCTAACGGATTTCTCATCACATAACAGCTGTGCCAGATATGGTATTGTGTAGATTTTGTATTTGGTAGTCCTAGCATAAAGCCGCCTGTAGCTGCTCCTAGTTCTACCAGATGAAATGCACGGAGATAGATGCGTATAGAGAGGATGCTTGGGGTCCGACAATATTGTATTCGCTAGTTTCTTACATGACATGATATGTCTATCTACAATAGTGT
>CALYDD020000281.1:0-134733 GCA_944472135.2 Trichobilharzia regenti | reverse complement strand
TACTAGATGGATTCTCTGAAACTACTGTTAGAAGTCTTAAACAAAATAGGGTCTAACATGTCAAGGTTCAGTGAATTCTTGTCGAAGGCATTGGTGGAAGTAGTGCCATATCAATTGGTAACAAAGTTAGAATTTACGGATCTTTGAATTCCAATCCAAGCGGTTGAATGGTAATCAAGCAGCGTGGTCTTGTAACCTGAAGGTCCTGAGTTCGAACATTGGCGTGGTTATAGGTGGAGAGTTCCAAACTTGAAGGTAACAGTATTCCAGTGCTCTCTGGTTTCCAATGATCTCCTTACGTGATTCTATATTAATTTATTTATCAGATATATCACACAGTGAAACAGTATTATTTTGAACTCATCAACTCAAAGGTGGAGGCAGTTCAATTCACTTATTAACTGGAAAGTCAGGAAGGGGAGCTTCCAGTGTAAGATTGTAGCTTAAAAAGGAAAGAAGATTGGAAGTTAAAAACTACTGCTTACAGGAAACCCACACATTCAAACCGATATTTGGATTGTCGGTCATTCCACCATTTGCCAGTAAAAATAGGACTGGTGAAATGTTTAAATAATAAGGCAGAAAAACTAAGTAGTACCAAGGAAAATCTAAGACAGGAAGTGAGGCGTATAAGGGAAGCTTTGAAAATTAATAATCACCCTGATAAATTAATCAAGTATGTAGGAAAGTGTAAGAATAAAATTAATAATAATGGTAGTGACAGTGATAACAATGATAATATGAATGACGACATGCATCTCAAAGATGTACAGAATAATGACAACACCAACAATAGGGAATTTAAATCATCAGTAGTACTTCCACACAAAGAAGGAACCTCAGAAACCTTACGGAGAATTCTTAACAATGCAGGAATAAAATCGGTATTCAAGCCACCCACAAACTGATTTAGTAACAAGCTTTATCGGTTAAAGGATCCTGTTTAGCTAATCAAACAAAACAATTTAGTTTAGTTTAGCCTGCAATGACTGTCAGGTCAAAGTAGTAGAACAGAGTCAGTCAGACTAGCGGAGCACAAAAACCCAGCAAAGTCTAGATTACTTGACCCGAATAAGATAAGAAATCTGGAGAATAGTTCAGCTATACCACTTACTACATGCAATTACACACAACCGTACATTAGGATAGGATAAGATGACAGTTGTAATATCTAATGTAACAGGGGGGAGGGTGAGATTGATAACGGAAGCTTTGTTTATCGAATCAACTGCAAACACGTGTAATTGGAATGATTCGACACATCTCCAACCAGACATCTGGAAAATTCTGCTGCCCCTACAACATATAGGAGAGAACAAAGAAAACTATAAAAACTCAGATTTCGAAGTCGTGTAATTATAACTGATATGATTATGAACAATAAACTGTGTTCAAAACCTCTTCATCCAGAAAATAATACTGTTTCACTGGGTATGATATATCTAATAAACAAACTAATATGGAATTACTTACTACCACAGTGCCCAAGTTTTACACATATATTAACTCTCTAGGTGATGTTACTTTGTGGCGAAAATCTAATAGTTGAATATTTAGTGATAAACTTCTCAGGGTATCCATGCTTTCTTTTAAGTAGTAGTAGTAGTACATATATATATATATACTATTGCTGTATATAGAGTATTCAGCTGAAGAGTTCTATCAAAATCTGGTGAATTCATTAAATCATGCATTATTAACATTCCTCTCTTGTTTTAAATTTAGTTACATTTGATATAAATCATGAACCCAAATAGTGTGCACCAGTCAGAAGACTGGGAATGTTGTGTTGATTATAAAGGAGAGACAGTCATAACCTTGACTTTGGTAGAAATCAGTCAGCGTCAACACGCACTGATGAAATAGGATTACACCTTAGTGACTAACCAGAGTATCCGTTACAGTCTTACTGGAGGTCAGTCATCCCTGATTGCAATGCAGCGTGATGTAGGTCCGTCTCTTCAGAAGAATATCACACACTGCTGGCGACTGCTAGTAAGTATGAAGCTTAGATTCAGAGCTTTCTGTGTTGTTCCACCTGAAGCAATATCCAATCATCTACAATATCGCTTCCTTTGGGAAGTACACTGCATAACGTTGACAGCAAACTGAAGATATACACAAGTTAATGTGGCAATCCAAAAACATAACTAGATGAATAAAATAGTAAGAGATAGAGAAGAATTTATGCATTATACTGAATGAAGTGTGCATCGGTGGCATAGAGGTAGAATCCTCGCCAACCACGCCACATGTAGTCCAGGGTTCGATCCCTGGCCACAGACTCACTCCTTTACCTCGTTAAGCCAGTAGTAAGACTGGTAAAGAGGGAAGGTTGGGCATGAGGCTGGCTAGCAAACCCATCCCGTAAAAATAAACACCACTGCTACTGAAACTTCAAGCCTCTAGCTTGAAGCTCTATGTTCCCCTGGGAACGTAAATTAATAAAAAAAATAATGAATGGAAGTTTATATAGCCCAGTGATTTTAGCAGATTGCATTTGGATAATAATACAAATAGTATGAAAAAAACCAGGTAAAAAGGAATAAGACTGACTGACTGATTTCAACTTAGAACTTTGCATCGATGTGCAGCAGTTCAATTTGCCACACTCTATGCAGCATACAAAGAAAGAAAAGAGAATGAAGAGATTCAAAAAGAGAGAGATAATAAAGAGAAATGTGAGAGAAAAAGAATAGTAATACGGCAAAACAATAGAGTTTTAGTGGATATTATAAATCACAAAGAGTAAATGCATCTGCGGCAGCCATTGTGAACGATTTTGAGCCATATCATCAATTGTCTCCAGCCACTGGTTTTTTTACCATCTCGACGACTCCAACCAGGCTGGCAGTCTGTACCTCCCTACGTGGCTCGCTAAAACTAACTGTTTTTTTCATTGGCTGATGAAGCCATGTTTCGGTTTGACTACCAGTACCTCTTTCTCAACCAGATCCATCCATCGAAGAAGGCAATGGCTAGATATGCGTAACACATGTCCTAACCATCTCAATCGATGGGACTTCACAGTATCGCCGATTGATTTTCCCCTCCTTAGCTAGCATTCAACCGATGCCTAACCTCAATATTGCTCACCTTATTATACCACTAAGCACGGGAAATAGAATGCAGGCACCTATGATCAAAGATAGCTAGCTAGGTTTTTCATGTCTTCCACTTTCAACTGCAAGGCCTCACAGCCATAAAGGAAGACAAAGCAAACTGCTGAGCAGTACACACACTCTTTGGTAGACAGCCAGCCGGACATTACATCTATGCTACAGATGGCGTAAGTTGGCATACGCCAAATGAGCCTTTTATGTTCGTGCCGAGGTTTTTGTCACCTACCACTTCTTGTCAGTTTTCGTTTGAGAAGCTTTCGCTCGTCACCATAATTAGAGTTCGCTAGAATCAGTCTTCTTGCGTCAATCAGGTCGGATGAGGTGGTAGGAATACCCTGGCTTTTCCTAACTTTTGGTTTTGGGTCATTGACAGCCTTTGTAGCTGTGTCTACAGCTAACTGTATATTGTGCCAGGCCTCCTCAGGAGGAGTCTTGCCGTTAACGTCAGTTACTCGTTTCGCTATTTTTTTTTTAAATAGGGACTCAGTGCCTTGATCTAGTTGAGGGCGTAACAGCTTCGCTGCCAACAGCTTTTCATGTCCGTTTAATCGTAATCATAAACTTGAGTGAACTAGGGCGTGATAGAAGGAAGGAGCAGCAGTCATCTACTGACCCTCACCAATGATAGCCTATTGTTAAGGGGTCTGTTTGAGTTCAACGTTGATTTGGTGATAGAGGTTGCGAGGTTAGGTAATGTCTGTCTTTTTGCCTAAAGTTAGTTCTAACTATCAACCGATGATTATCTAAACAGAACTGTGGAAGACAATCACAGTTGTCGGTTCGCCAGCAGGGAACTCCATACATGCCACGTGCATACTTCTCAATTCGGCACAACTTCCCTACTTGGTCATTGAAGTTGCCTGCTAAAACGATTATGTTTTAGTGTGCTGCCTTTCGCAGCAAACTAGAAGGTTTTTCGTAAAAATCATTCTTTATTTCATCTGAACTGCAGTCGGTCGGTTGGGGAATGAGCGGGGACCATTAAAAGACAACGACGGGTAATAACACCCTTTCTTTTAACTGACCCGTTCAGACGGACCGTAGACTACAACTAGCTATTGGAATCCAGTGAAGAAAGGATTTTTCTGCTCGAGCCCTCAATGCTATCCCCCCCCTACCTGTGAGTCCTTGCGGACTAGCCGAGGAGTCTTCTGACATCCTGAAGATGAATTTTGCAGATAAACCTTGTTGGCCTTGTTGGAACCCAAGGGAATCGTAATAAAACCTGCTGAACTAAATGCTATCAATAGTCTAAAATTGAGTTTATATCTACAGAAAGAAGCAATTGGGAATCTTTCTTTGCCTTAGTAACTCTATTTCTTGACTCTTCATTTTATTTGATTATGTAATCTTTTATTTTGATTTCTCATTTTCACATGATATTTTTCTCGTTTCTTTATACTTCATTATTTCACTTTTACCTACCAACTATTAATTACTTATCACCACCAACTTATTCGTCTCTTGCCTTTATTATGCAATCGTTTTCCTAATATATCTAAACACCCTTTCTAAACTCAAGCTTTCTGTGCATATGTTATATAAGCGTAAATTGTGAGCACTTTTAGAGTCACCTGTTAACTGATATCCTGTTACCTTTGCAAATATGTCGAAAAGCCTCTCTATACATTTACCTATACGTATATAAGTCAGAAGATAGAGGAATAGGTAACAGACAATTAGAGGAAAACATCATATTCATACATTTTTAGCCACATTGAAATTCGGTTAGGCCAGAGGAGAACAAATTCTTTTGATTGGTTGGCGACTGATTCAAGGTTAAACGAGTTGTCCAAAAAATTGTTGATCTCAATTTTTGCCGCTTCCAATCAATCAGCCTCAATCCAAAATATCTAACGAATTTTTTTTAAATCGTGGAAAACATCCATAAGGACATTAAAAGAAGAGAACACGAAATTCAGGAAAGATGGTGATCTTTTCGGCTATTTCATTTTCAAAAGTAGCTGTACAATCGCAGCTAAATACATAATTTTATATAGATACAATCTTTTACTTGGTTCCACATAATTACAACAGCAAATAAAAAGGTGACAATTATTTTCAAGTAGAAATGGTTTACGAGAGGCTTAGAAACAAAATCGCACAGGATTAGAAGGAATTACAGGTGTGTAAAAAATTAGCATGGAAACAAAATTGAAATAGTAATTTTCAACTTGAGATGGGAATTACGAGTTGCCAATATAGACTACAAGAGCTTTAGAAACAAAAATTGCACAGGATTAAGATAAAATTTTAAAGTTGTTATTTTTAAAACGAATTATAAATGTGGGCGGGAAAAGCATGGAAACGAACTGAAGATAACTGTTTTTAACTAAAAAAAAAATGGGATGAATCAGATGAAGACAAAGGGAGAAGGAATCACACACATAGCGAACGAAAGAGAAAAAATTGGAAACTAAGGGAACATACAGAACTAGGTCCACGGTAGTTGTAGAGGGTGGACTAGTTACTTGTGTACACACAGCTCCGGCTTTTCAATGCATATGGCGAGGGCTTCTGCAGTACATAGAAGTCGAAAACATACTACCTTTGGTAGAATGTTGTTTACTTTGCAAATGACTCTGAACGATGATTCAGTTGAGATGCTGTGACAGGTATTGATGAGGTGTTCAGTTATGGCGCTTCTGATTGAGTCAGTGTCTCCTATTTGCACCCATGTTGGATGACATTCTCTGACACTTTTTGATAAGACCTGCATAGAACGACCTATGTACCTAGCTCCGCACTAGTAGGTGAGCTGATATGTGCACATTGAAGTGGTCATGTGCGGAAGTCTGTCCTTCGCGTTGGTCCGAAGTAGTGGGAGGCTAGAGAATATCACTCTTAGAGTTTCTGCAGGAAAAGTTTTCTTCAGGCAATTAGAGATCCTCCTTTTAAGGAAATCTGCTGCTAGGTCTCCCCTGATTCAAATAAAATGTTTTCTTTGGCACTGTAGTGTATTCTCCTTTTGGTTTAAGTTTCATCTTCTTTTCGACAAAACGTGTCGGGTAACTATTTTGAGCCATGATATTTTTGAGGAATAGAAGCTCCTCTTCCATGCAATTGCTGCTGCAGAATTTTCTAATGCGATGAGTTAGTGCGATGATGAGAGCTCGTTTTCGACTCAAAGGTATTCAACTATAGAAATGCGTTGGCTGGCCGTTCCATATCGGTTTTCTATGGATGGACCTCTTCAGGGTTCCATCATCTCATCATCATCACCGTCGCAATTATGTGAAATCAAACAAGAATTATGTATTTAAATGCAATTGTACAGCTACTTTTGAAAATGAAATAGCCGAAAAAATCACCATCTTTGCTGAACTTCGTGTTCTCTTCTTTCAAATTTTTTCTAACGTTTTATCAGGCTGACAGTAAGTGATGCAATTACCTTATTTTAGAAAAGAGAAAGATTGAGCGAAGAAATATTTACTTTTCAATTAGATCCTCATCTCTGGCTCTACTCTAATATATATATATATAGCATTTTAATTGCAATATACAACAATTTACCAATCAAGTGGCACTGATATGTTTGTTAACAATAATTAGTCAAGTATTGGTTTTTTGTAGGGATTTTGTTTGATTGCGTGGAGGATTTAATCATGAGCTGACATCAGTTAGTCAGTGTCAAAATGTCAATGGGGTGGTAATTAACGAAGAAAAATTAATATGTATAATTAAAAGGTGGAAATGGTTACAACACGTGGATTGCATAATGCATAATTTAGGAAAAAATGAAGAGCAATTAAGGAATAAGCGTGTGTACAGGTTGATTACGTAACAGATTGTTAAAGAAAATAAAACAATGTGGACAATGACAATTTGTAACTAAAGTTGAAGTGGTCATAAGAATAAAATAATTTTTACAAGGATAACACGTAATTAAAGATGAAGTAGTCAGAAAAATAAAATAATTTGGACAATTATAGCTTTTATAGGTTTTTAAAAAGAAAAATATTTTAGGGGATTGGGGATGAAGTAGTCCGGTTTATACAGTCATGTAACGATGGCCAAGGTAAGGAAAGTGGCTGTACAAATTTCTTCTGAACACACAAGTTTGGCTTCTTCAGGTGGATTCCTATTGCTTCAGCTGTATGTAGAAGACGAACTCGTAAAGTAAAATTAAGATTAGTAGGAATACGATAAATAATTTTAAATGCAGTATTAACGTCAACTTTATGCTCACTATCTACAAGGTAGGCTAAAATAGAGCTACGAATAGATCTTGTTTGTCCCTTGCTTAACCATGCCGGATGATGTTCGGAAATACGATAATGAACCTGCCTAATTTTGTTTAAACCAATTTCTGTGTTGTTTTTTTTGGACTAATACTTTTCAAAGAATTTCCACTTCTAAATGCCTACAAGTTCTACGTGTATTTCAATGTTTCAATCTCTGGTAAACTTATTTTGAAGTTATTTTATGGTCAAAACAAAAGGCATAATCCTACTAATGAAGTAAAATAAAAATTATCATTATTATTTTATCATTTAGTTCCTAGAGGAACTTAGGGCTTCAGCTGCGCACCTCCATTGCCTTCTGTTTTCTGACAACTTTTTCACCCCGCTCCAAGTCTGTCCACATGCTTTCATCTCCTCCTCACATGACCTCCTCCAAGTCACCCTCACACTGACCACCAACTCACCGCTTCCCATTCGGGTTCCACTCGAGCGATGGCTCGTCTAGTGATGTCACTTGATGGTTTCTTCCTGCCTATTTGTTTCACAATTGGTTCCTGATTGGTTCGCTCATCGCCAGAGATCCCTGTTGCTGATCTTTTCTGGCCATCTCATCTTTAGTATTGAGCGGAGACAGCTGTCAATGAAGGTCTGAAGTTTGTTTGAGGTGCTCTTTTTGACTCACCAAGTCTCTGATCCGTATAGTAGCATTGACTTTACATTGGAGTTGAAAATCCGGATCTTATTTTTGATGCTGAGTGCTGTTTTTCAAAATAAAAACTGAAACTTAAGTTTTCCACCTGTTGTTTATCATCAGTATGACCTACAGGTTGGCTCAAATTTACTCAAATATCATTTTAATAGCTCACTTCATGGTGCATCAGACCGTTAACTGAATTTTCATTATAGAATAAATTTTTTTGATAAAGACACATAGTAATAGAATATGATCTATTTACTGATGATTTTTGTAAGCGTCGGTTGCACAGCAGTAGAGTGCTTGCCGACCACACCACAGGTGGTCCAGGGTTCGATTCCCGGCCACAGACTCACTCCTTTACCTCGCTAAGCCAGTAGTAAGACTGGTATAGAGGGAAGGTTGGGCATGAGGCTGGCTAGCAAACCCATCCTGTAAAAATAATCACCAGTGCTACACAAACTCCAAGCCTCTAGCTTGAAGAACCCTATGTTCCACTGGGAACGTGAAGGAATAAAAAAAACTGATGATGTTTGGAGCACAATTTATTGCTCATTATCACACCAAGATGCTTGCATACATAACTTTCAAACTTTACTCCTATAGCCCCATTATTTCTCATCCTTCGATTTTATTGGTAGTAATGCTTTTCATATTTCCAGTATTTGTGTTGTTTCATTCCTCTTCCATGTGTTAGGTGTAGATTCGATGAATTTCTGCCTTCAGCTATCTACATTACTTTTTAAAATTGTGGCTCCATCCTACAGTTTTACCATCTAAGGAAAGAATATCCGAAACCCTACGTGGGGTTCTAAATAAAGAACGTATTAGAGTGCCGTCTAAGCCTACAACCATTTGTAAACTCAAAGGACCTTATTGTCTCAATTAGACTAAGTGATTTATTCTACAAAATACACCCCCCCCACCCAATAATTACCATGAGGTGAACTACGTAGATCAGACTAATCGATTGGGAATAGTCAGTCAGATGAGCAAAAGTGACGCGACAAAAATGAATAGTTTACAGAAAAACTCAGTAATGAGGAAAATAAAAGACGATTCAGCAAAGAAAGTTTTCTTTATCGACAAAATCTTTTTCAGAGGCTGTACAGTCGTATTTATATTTACCAAAAATGTGCAGTAGCCCATTACTCAGCAGCATGGGGTTGATAAAACTGATATAATTACTCAAAAGTGGCTTTAAAAGTTAAAATGAAAGTCATAAATTACGTAATACTCAACAGTACAAAGGAAGAAAGGGTTACATATACGATAGGGTTGAAATTGTTATTGAGTGAGAAGAAAAGTAGTTGAGTGTCCATTTAAAAGGTGTAAAGAAACTGAGAAAATTTACAAAAGAGACATGTGACAGTGATATGAGAGCGAATTAATTATTAATAAAAGTAGAAGTAAGCCAATCATTAAAAATTACAGGGAACGATTAATGAAGAGGTTAAGACCACGGCCGAATAAGAGACTGGACAAACGTTTTTTGTAGTGAGAGTTCGGGCTTGTATTGACGAATTTCCATAGCCTGTCGCACACACAAATGCCCCTTGTAGATAATCTTGAAGGGCGACTCTGGTGGAGCTGTGTGGCTTCAGTTCATAAAGTGCTCGAGAATTGAGCTAGTAACTGTCTTGCACTGTCCTTCTGCTTACCATGCCAGATGATGATCAGAGATGCGTTTGGGAAGTGTGCTCTTTGTGTTGCTAATAGAACTAGCTCCACAGGAACAAGTGAATTTATACACACACGTTGAATTGGCCCAAAGCGGCAGTTTATCCTTCACACTTCGATTGATCATTTGTCAGCTGTAAAAACTAATCTGTAGGTCGGCTGAGAAGGATGCTTTTCTGAGTGATCTAGATAAACGGTTTTTCAGAATCTCAGCTGCGGTATCACCCTTAAATTAGACATCCATGAATAACAGTTTCCTCGGTACTGTCTGCGTTCTTTAGGGCTTTTATTTTACATTCATGTTTTTCTCGACGAATCTTGAGGGATATCAGCTTTCCGTGAGGACTTGTCTGAGTCTCTCCAGTTCACCATCAGTTGTATCACTTGTACATAATCTTCTTATTCTTGAGGATAAGGAGAGGATCCGATTTCTCTTTCTTCTCAAAGGGACCCAAATGGTAAAATTCGTGTATTCACTATGACCATGGTAGAATAAGAGACTGGACAAACTTTTTTATATACAGAGTTTGCAGCCATTTCTGAGTAATCATATCAACTACATAATCTCTCCCCCTTCCTATTACTCAATAATGGACTATCACACATATTTGGTAAATATAAATACGACTCTACAGCCCCTGAAGATGATTTCGTCGATAAAGAAAATCTCCTTCTCTGAATTGTCTTTTATTTTCTTCATAACTCAATGGGTATTTTCAGTGATTTAAAAATTCAGTAACTGCAATGAATGCACCAACACATAATCACACAGTAGAGATTAAACTACAGTTCGAGTCTACACCTAGCGTGGGCAATATAGAAATGATGCAACGCTGATGCCACAGTTATGGAAAATACTACTACCAATAAAATTAAAATGTAAGAACTAATGGAATCACACAGGCAAAGACTGAATGTAACATCAGTGTCTTGATATGATTATGAGGGTTAAAGTGTGCTGGAAACATCATCAGTAAATAGATAATACTGACACGCTTTTGTCTTATGAAATCAATTTATACCGTGATGGAACTATGTTCTACCACACTGCCCAAGTTCTATTCTTACACTCTTTAGATTTCATTATGAAATATTCTGTAATGACTTATGTTTTGCATTTCACCATCAGCCATCATTCCGAATAAGCTGAATCATGTTTACCCACAGATTCATCTCCAGCCAATGTCATCGGCGGACTGACAGAAGCCGGAATCCACAGGCCAGTCATTAAATTGCGTCCTGGTGGTTGAATGGTCAAGGAGCTTGGTTTCTTAACCTCAAGGCTCTGGTTACAATCTACGGTGGGATCATGAGCATCTACTACTGATGAGTCTTAAATAAGGACGAAACTGCTGTCCACCACTCCCCGATTGTTTTCAGTGGTTCCCTAACTGATATAAATTCACTACCAAATTTAAAACCAATCAAATCTCTCCAAACTAACACTTGCTGATTGAATCAGTTTTTCAAAAGTTTAGATAAACAAATCATCTGAAATGATAACTTGATAGCAAAAACGAAAAATAAATTTGAAAATTCGTTTGGCTTAAACAAAGAAAATTGTAACTAGTCCGTTAAAAATGAGGTCAGAAGTCTTTATTTTTTGTTTTTGTTTTCATTTGAGCTTTTTCTAATTATTTTGCTTCCTATTTCCAAATTTACAATAAAAAAAACACACTGGCCCTATGCCTAAGGCAGTGAATTTTATGATTGTAAAAATATCGGCAGGTTTTAAAGACATACTACTTAATTATTAGAAAGTAATATGATTTGTGAGTACGAAAGTTTCCGGGACTGCAATACAACCAGCATCTCAGTGAAGGTGCAATAATCGGATACCTCGCACAACCTGTTTACTGCTTTCTATCCAAACAGATCGAAGCGAACTACATAGAGGACTCGGTTTGACTCACCTACGAGGACGTAATTAATTGAAATCACTCGAATTCTGCCTGCCTGGGTATCCAGCTACTTAGACGAACTAACAATACTCCAGATTACGGGAATAATCTGATGCCATTTAGTTGATGCTGGCTGGTAGTAGAATACAGAAAGTGTGATTTTTGACTTATTTAGACTTATCATCATCTGGATGTAAATGCAACATAAATGATTGATTCTGTTGCTGGAGGGAAATGCTTGATCTTTTTTGACATGTCTCGGCTCCTGGTACGGACGCTTCGACAATGTCTAAGGATTAACGTGAAATCTGAGTCTCAATAGGAACGCCATCATCCATTCACTGGGAACTCTGGCCCAATTACTGAATGACTGACCTTCAACATAGAACGTTCCGAAGAAGTAGACCAGTTCATTTCTCCACACTTCATGTAGTACCCAAACTTACAGAAAGGTAGAAAAAAGAAATTTAGAAGCACTATAATGAGCTAAAATTTACGTGGGAAACAACAGTAACATGAAAAAAACATGCTGGTTTAATGGATATGGGAGATTTTCAAACAGGGAATACATGTGTGCCACTAAGAAAGATTTTAATCCATATCATCAAAAGCCTCCAACCACTGGTTCTCACAATTCTGAGGACCCCTAATCAGACAGTTTATACCTCCTCAATTCGTTCAAAGCAACTGTCACAGACTTCATGGATTGATGGTAACTTTTGATTTGACTACCTCCAACTATATTACAAACCAATTCTATGTCAGATACTGACTAGTTTCAGCGAAGAACTTTGCACAGATGTGTATCAGTTTGAGCTGTGACTCTCTCTCTCTCTCTCTGTAGAACACAAAGCAAGAGGAGAGAATAAAAACAGACTCAAAACTGAGATAATAAACAGAGATGAGGCAAAAAGAGTAGTAATATGGAAGAACAATAGAGCTTTATTATATATATTTTAAGTCACAAGGAGTGAATACATCTGCGCCAGCCATTGAACCATATCACCTATTTTCTCCGGCCACCATTGTCTTTTACCATCTCGAAGACCCCAAACATTCAGGAATTCTACACATCCTTATGTGTAGATCCTGTTGTGGATTTCATTGACTAACGTTTTGGTCTAACCACCAATACCTCTTTTACAACCAGATCCATCCTATGTCAGCTAACATTGTCTGTCGAGGAAGGCGACGACTGGGCATGTGCAACACATGTCTTAACCATCTTAGTCGATGTTACTTCACAATCTCATCGATTCATTCCCTCTCCCTACCTAGCACTCAAAACCTAACCCAACCTTATTACACCACCTAAAACGGGAGATAGAACACAGTCACCTATGTTAGTTAACTCTGCTGAACGAGGAAGACGGTAGCTTGACATGCGCGTCCCAACTATCTCAGATGATTTATTTTCAAAACCTTATTGATTGATTCTCTCTCTTTAGAAGCTCTGTACGCCTAATCTCAATTTCGCTCACCATATTATACCAGATAATATGGGTGATACAATACAGCTAACCTTTTCATATACTGGCCATGACTGGTAGCCACAGAGAAGAATAAAAGGAACTTCTGCGTAGTGCAAGAGTCTTTGATGAATACCCGGATATGCGATAAACGACGTAAGTTCGCGAATTAAACACGAACTTTTTTGTATTCGTACTGAGATTTCGTCAGTAATTAGTTCACTCGGATGGATAAAACTCTCAATTAAGTGAAGTATTCGATACATTCCACTGTTTTACTCTCCACCTCACACACTAGGAGTTGACACGGACAAATCCCGTAACATCATCTTAAATTTGTCAAAGGCAACTTGAATGTCAAAAATAACAAGATTTCTGCCCAGAAGACTCTGTTTCGGCCTCTTCACCTAAATGCGGGTGCATCCGGCTGACGAGTCTCAGTTAGAATCAAACGCGTATCTCTTATTTCACTGCTAGTCACCATCCTCAGGAGGTATAATCTGATGAATCTATGTTACCTTTCCCAGGTTTTAAATAAGGCGTCGGTTTAAGAATGTGTTCAAGTATTAAGTGCCAGAGTAAGTTGGTGATTTAACCGTCTGCTTATCGGTGTTGTTACACATTATTATTATTATTATTATTATTATTATTATTATTATTATTATTATTATTATTCACAAATACCATAAACAGAAAACAACACAAGTCATAACATGATTTATATGCGCAATGTTTATATCGATGAGAAATACATATATATATATATATATATATATATATAACAGTCCGTCAAGTGATAATTTAATTACTCAGACTGGTATAGAAACTCAAAAATAAATAAATACATTGTAAAGCCTAGTTATGACGTATAGGCTTAATTCTGTAAAAAACTCAGTAAAATAACCATTAGAGAAAATGCTTTTTACTTCACGTTTCTCAAAAACAGGAAACTTCTGTTGACGACTTTCAGGGATGAAACACAAAAGAAAAAAAGAGAACACAGCTATTTTTATGATATTAGTTAGTAATCTCATTTTTGATTGGATAACAGTAACGGTTAGGATTAATTGACTGACTGTCTGATGATGAATTAAATCACCTCAACCTCTCCTCTACAGGGTTTCTTTTTTTTATTTCACTGTGAGTGTATTTCATTCAAATCTATCCGACAATGATAGATATTTCCTTCAGCTTTCTAATAACTAGGTCATATGTGTTTGTCCTTTAATAGACAGACAATACAACTATAATAAAGTACTTTTATGTTGTCAATGCAATTATGCATTGGAAATACATACACACAAATATGCACATCTAGACTGTGTGTCATTCTATTGTTTACGAAGTATAGTGGTGTTTTGTATGTTTGCATTTGTGTCTGTACACGCTTTAAAAGTCCTATTTCTGTGTCTAAAGTCTAATAGACGATATATGTGTCTGTCTATCTCGGAACCAATGAAACTATCTAGATTTCGAGAAGGAAGAAAGGAGTTAGAAAGGCAATATACTATAAGGGAGAGACAAAAGGATGAGGTGTGGAGGTGAGAAAGCGAGAGGAGATGCGTTATATTTTTCCAACTATAAAGTTGTCTAATCAGTCGTAGAGACAATGTTTGTTTTCTTCACGAAAAAACATCATCTATGAATTGTTTTACCAAATAAAGATGAGAAGTAGAGAAAGAAAAAAAAAGAGGTAGTTTTGAGGGATCTGATTTAATTCAAGTCTGATCGTGGATTGATATTGGTTAGAGAATTAGCAGGAAATATCGGAGAGCTGTTTCATACTAGTTTGGTGGGATTTTTTTTTACCAGTATGCACTCATGTCCCCTTTCAGTGATAGGATCCAGGACTTGAAGGTTACGAGGACAAGCTCGTTTACCATTAATCCGATAAACACTATTGGCTGACTAAAGGATGAAGTTGATAATGATGAGGTCTGATGAGAAGGCATGAACAGTAGGATCTATAAGGTTGGGTGTGAAGACAAGTACTCGCCAATGACATCGGTTGATAGACTCACTAAAATTGTAAATTGACAGAAGTTAGAATTCATGGGCTGGCTAGTAAATCCTGTCCCAGTGTCTGAACAATCAACAATCTCACTTTGTAATCTGATGGTCCTGAATTCATTTCCCGAAGATCATGGATGCATACTGATGATGAGACCAAACTAGGACAAAACAGCTATCCACTACTCCCTTGTAGTTCCCAGTGGTTCTCTAACTGACATTAATCCATGATCCTATTTATCACGTTCATTAGAATCCCTCACTGAACCAAAATGGACTCAGTTGTCTCAAAAATTTGAAGTGTAATTTCTTTTTTGAAATTTTATTGGTCCTACTGCTCTCCCAATATTACATTTACTAATGACACCTTATGACACTCACCTTAAACTTGACCCACTTTCAATTTTAGATGATCTCTAATCGATCCTGTCAATTATATTGTTATTATTATATTATTAATATTCCCTAGGGTTCCAAGTGGAACATACGGCTTCAACAACACATCTCAACCTTCTTCTATTTTCTGCCATCCTCTTCAACTGGACCCACGATTCCCCATAATCTCTCATCTCCTCCTCACAAATGACCTCCTCCATGTCACTCTCACATCGACGACCTATTCGTCGTTTCTCATTTGGATTCCACTCGAAAGGGGAATGTCATTCAACATGTATGCCTAATCCATCTCGATTTTCCCCTTCATATTTGTCGAGCGAACGGCTCTTAGTTGGTTTATTTCCAACAAGAGTTCTTTGTTGCTGATTCTTTCTGATCAGCCGAATGTACTTCATTGAATTCAGTAATTATTGTACTTCTATCCGAATCATTATTGCAAAGAATGAAGGTGTCATCCGTATACCGGCAATAAAATGAGAACTTACTGTTCAAAGGTCCATTTTCTAGCTTACTTAGAAAGAAATCAGCCCAAATGGGACCCAATGGGGGGCCCATTCTGTCAGTTAAGTTTACAATGTGGACACCATTCTAGATGGCTGGTAGAATTCAGTCTGCATCAAACAAAGAACTACACGCAATGGATGTTAGTAACAAGATATATTTTAGTTTTGAAGGAGGGTTGAAAATTAATTATGGAATTCAAAGGGTTAGCAACTAGACGACTGTTCTTAACTGTAATCTATGTGTGGTTCTGTTCAACAAACAATAATAATGTCAAAAATTCAAAATGACCTCAACAGTGCTGTCAGGCTGCTACAGAGGCAAGGTAACTTCCCAAGTACAAAACAAGTAGTGTAGAACAAAGCTAGTTAACCGAATTTTAACTGTAAGAAGTACGTTAGAACCAAGTAGAATATTCAAGTAAATGTGGGATCAAGATTTTGTCAGCAAAAACCACACATCAAACTATTCCCAAAGGTTAGTCCAAGGTCAAAATCACATTGACACACTTAAACAAAATCACAACGTAAAACAACACATGACCAATGTGTGATGCAACCACAAAGAGAAACATTAAAATTAGAGATTAAACAGAGGAATAATAAGGATCAAGTCACCATATGATATACAAATGACGGAATAAAGATATACAGTCTAGGAGAAAAAAAGAATTTTTTGAAAAGACGCCTCCGTGCCAAAACTATTAAATCCCTGAAATAGGTGGTGAATTTGAGATGTAGAATATCGAGCGAGTCGACAAAGATCAAGTCCTACAAACAGTGTCTGTAAACAAGTTGTTTCCCAACTACAATCCCTCCTATTCAAAAGAACCTTCGTCGGATGACAAAGTCACATATTTAATCCTCGTACAAATATCTTTCCAATCTGAAATCTCATATGGCTATGTGTTATACCCTAATAAATGAGTTAAATATTAATTGATGGCTCTAATTCATGAATTTCATCAAAGGATTACAATCCGAAACTGTAAAAGAATACGAAGACCAACTGACAAAAGCATTAGTTAAAGAAAAGTCAATTGAAGAACTCTCAGAAGCACCTGAACGCTACGTGTGTGATCTCTCAAATTTAGAATCAAGCAAAATTGAATAAGAAGCCTTATCTTTGAGATTCAGCGTTCACGTCCCCAAGAAGCACATAAACCGTATGGATACAGAAACGCAATTCGAATACTTACACCATCGGCTCTCTGACCTGAAACCTGTGGACGAAGACAAAAGAGGACGGTTCAATTCCAAACTAGTTGATGTAGCCGACTAATACGACACATCACCATCCGAAAAACAGAAGGTGAAAATGATGAAACCGTCATGTTTAGACCAGATAAGGCCTTTGGAGTTGTTATAATGAATAAAACTGATTACGTACATCAAACGTTGACAATTCTAAACGATCCCAAAAACCTTTAGGTGGATAAAACTAAGAAGAATGAAACTACGTCATTTAAAAATGAAGTGAATAAATGCCTCAAAGAACTCCTCATCAGGTCAAAAGGTGGTCCCCTCCGATTAATGTACGGTCTGACAAAAATCTATTAGGCTAATGTGCCCTTAAGACCCATATTATCAATGATAAACTCACCATGCTACAACGTAGCTCAATGGTTAACTGATTCACCGAAGCCAATTCAAAAGAAATTCGCAAATCATAGCTTGCATGACACCTTCTAATTTTCTAAAGGAGTCGACCAGGTTGATATATCAAATAAACTAATGGTGTCATATGACGTGGCTGCCTTATTTACAAATGTACCAGTGATGGAAACAATAGACATCATTTGTAAACAGACAGATCTATTGCTATTACCAGAGACAGAGAAGAACTGCCCACCAATTCTTTGCACAAACGACAACCAATTTAGATTCGATAACCAATTCTATCGACAAATTGACGGGGTCGCCATGGGTTCACCTCTAGGACCTATTCTAGCCGACATCTTCATGGGTTATCTCAAACAGACGCGACTGAGTGACTCTATCAATGAAACATCATACTATCGTCGATGACACGTTTGTTGTTTGTAACGACATGAGTCAGGCGTCCGTATTATTTGACCACCTTAATGAGATCCACCCAAGCATTTAAATCACCATAGAATATGAACACAACGACGAGTTCAATTTCCTGGACCTTAATGTAAAAAGAAGAAACGATGGAACAGTCGAAAAGTCGACCTACAGAAAAGAAACCCATACGGGACATTATCTTCACTACAACAGCTTCTGTCCTATAAGCTATAAGCAGGAATTAGTAAGGACAGATCCAGGAAGTTATGTTCTCCTAACAAGGTAGGAGAAGAATTAAGCTCTGTTGAAAAATGCCTATAGGAACACGGGTATCCAAAAGGATTAATCCTAAAATACAGCGACGAAAGGGACGAAAATGCGAAGGACCCAACAGTTGAAAAGAAGAAAGTGTTCATTCGTCTCCTATTCACAAAAGATTGAAAAAAGAATGAAAGGAGCAATAAAAAGATACTTCCCTGAAGCTATACTGGTGACACTATATACAGCACTACATGCTCTACAAGTCAATCAAAACTGGACGAGTACCCCACGGATGTTACCTCCAAATGCCTTTATAAATTAACCTGTACTTACGGCAGCAAGTACATTGGAAGGACAGAAAGAAGGGCTGCTATCTGGTTTTCAGAGCATATTTGCAGAAGCTTATGCTTAAAAGGAAACACACATTTGCAAAGTGCAATCACCAGACACCTTGTGGATACGGGTCAATTTGTCGAGATTTCCAAATCCTTCAAAATACTAAACATACAAAGGACAGAGAATTTACTACGATTTGCTGAGGAAATTGCAATCAAGCCTTTCAAACCAAACTTATGCACACACAAAGAGAGTGTATTCAATTTCTGACTCCCCTGGTAACCGTATCACTTATATTACACTGATTTATCATAAACATTGGTGAGCTCAGCTCACCGAGCAAGTTTTCAGTTTGATGAACTTTAACTTTCTTGAGTTGCTATGTATACGTACAAGCTAACACTGTTTATTAGATTTTTCTGTCTTCTCTTAACCCCCTCCTCCCCCCCTTTTTTTAAATAATTTGAAAGCACATAAATTGATGGTGACTTAAAAAATTCCTATACTTATATTCAGGATGAGTTTATCTTCTAATGTTCTCTCTACTACCTTTCAAATATTCAAGTATGAAATGTCATTATGTATAACCATTGCAATTTCAGGTAGTTTGCAGCAGCTGATGAGAACCTGTGAAATAGAATGATGATATCATTTTATATTGCAAATGGGGTCTTTCTTTCTCTGTCGAAAAAGGCTGATAATTACGTAGTTGAACCACATCCAAATAAGTGTAAATATTGTAGTTAGATAATTCAGGAGGGATTTTCCAAGCAATATTTCCGTAACATCCGCCATAAGTATAAATGATTTATATTGTAAGGCTGGTAGGTGAAACGATTATTTCGTATAGTGTGTGAGTTAATGTGTTTTTTTTTCAACCAAATAATTACGTCACTTTAAAAATGGTTTTTCTTTCTTGGAAGCAAGTGATGTCATAAAATTAGTTATATTATTTCAAAGTTTAGAAAAACTTGCATTACATCTGCAAATCTCATTCACTTCTCACTGATTCATTGAAAATCTCAATCAATAATATATATTGATTGATATATTGATCTATGAAGAACGCACATCGACACTGGCTGATATATATATATATATATATATATATACAAGCGGTGTCTGTTTCCGTTATTGTAGCATTACGTCAGAAACAAATTAAACTCTAAGCTATAATTACTACTATATATATATCTTTATATACATTGTATTGGCTGGCTCCATGGTTGCCCAGATGTTTTCCTATTATCCTCACTTGATCTCCGTGCTACTCTCGCGTATTTGCCGAACTCGTCAATTCCCGTTGGGTTTCCACTAGATGCCTAGCATTTGGCATCCCTCAGTGGTTTCCTCAGGGTTTTCCAATCCCCCTTTGCTACTGATGCGTTTTTTTTGGACGATAGTTTTTTATTTGTTTTCTGCTAGAATACTTTTGCCCCGGGTTTTTCTTTTTTGTTTGGCCTTTTATTTTTCGTTTTGGGGCCGGGGATTGAGGTATTGATGAAATGCTTTTCGTGACTTCCTTTGGCGGGACATATACTAAGCATTAGAACGACGAGTTTGGCGTCGCTTCCAGGGTGATATAGAATATATCTTTTGGGGAGGAGCAAATGAGAGCCCATGGGGAATCATGAAGCCAGACAGAAAGGACTTCAGATAACAGCATAACATGAAGATGTGCCGTTGATGCTGTATTTCCAACTCAGGACCTAAGAAAATAAGTAGTAGTAGTACTGTGTGTGGTATCTTCTGCAAGAATATGAATAGGAGACAGATGGAGTAAAAATGGTACGGTGGATTTCCTGAACAGAAACTAACTTTTCTAACTTGAAAAACAGCAATATCACTAAGTGTATGTTGGAAACCGAAGACAATGGTGACTCTAAGATTAATACCAGTATTATTATTCATCCACTGAGTTCCGTGTGGAGAATGAGAATTCAGTAGCACATTCCCACCATATTGTTTTCCCTTTCATGTTCTTTAGATAACAGTATGATTGCTCATAAACCCTGAATTTTTCCCCACATAAGTCTTCCCCATGTTACTAATCTGGAAATCTTCGTCACTCAACAGAATCAACAACAAAATTCGGTCGGATCTTCAATACAAACGTCAAGTCAGTCAGTTCTTCTATACGGATCAGAAACTTGGCGGGGGTCACAAAGAATATTTCCAACAACCTGTTGCAGACCTTTATCAACAACTAAACTGTCTCCTCTCTATACTGAAGATCAGATGGCCAGGCTAGAAGGAATCACCAACAAGAAACTATGGCTGGGAACAAACAAAACAAGAACCAACCGCCAACCAACAATATGCAGGAGAAAGTGGAGAGGATTGGACACTCGTTGAGGAGGCCCCTGGGTGACATCGCCCGGGTGTCAGGTCATTGTTGGAGCGGAACCAGGCCGAAAGGGAATCGGCGAGTGGGACGTAGCTGCAAGGGTGACTTGGAGTAGATCGTGTGAAGAGGAGTTGAAAGAGTATGGAATAACATGGATGCAGGTGAAAAGTACACCAGAAGATAGAAGCAAGTGGAGACGTGCAGTTGAAACTGTATGTTCCACTAGGAACCCAAGGGAACAATAACAACAATAACTGATCAAATCAGTAAATCATAATAAATCTACATATTCATCTCCTTTTGTCTCATCAAAATATCCTACTTTCAGTATCTGTCTAAGCTTATTTTGTTAGAAACGCTTACACACAAACACATACGCACACACCACAACTACTAATAATAGTTGTTTCACTGATTTGTTTATTGAGACGTTTTTCAAATGGAGGAGTCCAATAATATAAAGCTTGTAATATAGAATACAATAAAATACAATACAATATCAGAGATAATAATAATAACAACAACTCTTATTACCGATCTAATTGTCTGCAAAAACAGTTGAGATCGACATTGTTTATTTGTTTTGTAATCACCCTTGACGGACAAAAACAAACAAACAGAACCAAACTCTGCTTCAAAATAACAACAAAAACAACAACAACAACAAGGACACACGAAAACAAAAGACAGCCAGCCAACTGTACCCAACTGTGTGTGTACGCAAAACACACACACATACATACATACATACATGCATACATACATACACACGCAAAGATACACATGTATACCAAACAACCAATAAACAGATAAACAAATTATGACATCCACTATCTATGTACACTATCAACACTTTGTTGTTGATTCTTTGTGTTTTAAGATGACTAGCATGATAGTTCGACAACAGAGATGATATTGAATATACTAGATTATCGTTAGAGGGCATAACACTATGTTAATTTCAGTTGTTAGACTGTCATCACGAACCAACATGAGTTAGAGTGATCATTGAAAGCCAACATAGAGTAATGGATAGGTGTTTCTCTCTCCTAGTTTGAAACTCCTCAATAGTGCACACCCACAACCCCACTGCGGGGGATCAAATCCACTACCTTTAGGTTGTGAGATCAATATCACTGACTATTCATGGCTAATTGAGTCGGAATTCAGTGACCCTTAAACCTAATCCCCAACCGATACAGTCATTAAGAATCAACTCCACCTTGAGACACTGAACTCCACTACGAGGATTTCTCAGTACAACTTCAAGTGTATGGTCAGTGAAAGCATTGGTTTAGAGTGGAACTATATCATGCATTGAAAGAGTTAGAGATTAAAGACCATTGAATTCCGGCCAAAGTGATTGTAATTCGTCAGTCAGCCTCATCTCTTAACTTGAAGGCCACACGTTAGATTCCTGGTGGGGTCATGAAGTACAAATAAACAGCTGTACAATAGTCCCTGGCTTTTAATGATTTCTCTAACTGATGTTGGTTTGTGAGGAAATCTACGTTGAAGTAATTCTAATCCCCTACAAAAAAAAATCCATGATCTAAGCACCCATGTTAGTTTGTGACCGGAATATTGTATAGGATGTTTCATCTACACTCCGATGATAATCTAATATTATTTGAAATCTACTGAGTTGGTCATATATGTATATAGTTCGGAGACTTGAGTAATGAATTCATCACAAAAAATATTCCCAACACATTTTTGTAGACTTTCCTCAATATCTGCTTTCGAGGATTCAATATCAAAAGTTAGATGATCGACTAGAAAGGCAAAGGAAGCAACAAGGAACTGATAAGGCAGCCAACCAGAAAACAAACTGTTGGTGGCCCAAGAAATATTCAGAAAAAAATTGAGATGGATTGGGATATATGCTGGGGAGCCCTTCAAATGACATGATAAGATAGCAGATCCTTGAAGAGGATCTGAATGAGAGGCAAAGAGGTAAACGTGCGTCGCAAGGTAACAGGGAGGAGAAAGAGTAGAACTTGGAATATAACCCCAAATTAGATACGATATCCGAGTCATATTATATACAGTGATAAGTAAACATATCATGGCGCTGAGCTTCATTTATATAATTTCATTATTTCTTATCATTTGATTCTGTTGGCGGTAATTATTTCCATACCTCTGGAATCGGCGTTTAGGCATTCCCATTGCATACGTTTGTTGTAGACTCAATAAATAAACACACAGTGATCAACCTTTCCCTCTGTCTACCTGTATTACATTTTAGGCTGATTGTAAACGATATGTTGTTAGGTTACTCACAAGATATAATATTATGAGCAACATAGTATTTGGACACATTTATTCTAATGTATTTGAATGTTCTAGCTATATGTCAATTAATTTCAATCAAATTTTAGGACCGCATCTGTGTTACACCCTAATGTATGTAATTTAATGAGTTGAGATTGCTGAGTTTTTCTCTAAGCAACTCATTTTTCCGGGTAAATTGTTCTACACTCAGCTTTGAGTAAAATGATTCTTTAAGAAAAATATATATACAAACACTCTACCACAGTGCTAAAATGCATTTCTTAGTTTATTTAATTCTAATACCGTCTGACATTACGTAATCTTATTATTTTGTTTCACAAGCCTTTATCTACTACTAATGTAACACTAGAACTGGGGCACTGTGGCAGAGCATAATTCCATATTAAATGAGTTTAACCAATAAATCAAATCCCTCCAAACCAATACCTGAATATCAATAAGAGGCTCACTAGCGACTGGTCCTATTCAGGTAGATAGTTACCTCAGGCTCTAGCGGGAAGTCGTGACCATTTGGGTACAGCAGGTTGGGTGTGAGGACAAATACTCGCCACCGATGACACTGGCTAGTGGTCGGGCTATGTTGTGATTTGGCAGAAGCTGGGATTCATAGGATGGCCATTGGATAGGGTCCCAGTGGCCTAAGGGTCTACGAGATCGCCTTATAACCAACAGGTCCTAACTTCGAACCCCGGCGAGTGGGTACCCCTGAAATGTCTCAAACTAGGACCGAAATAGCAGTCCAATACTCCCTGGTTTTCCCAATGGTTCTCTAACCGATATCAGCTCATGATGAAATCCTGTAACCAATAAATCAAATCCTTACAAACCAATACTTGAGTTTACGTACAATTATATAATGTTTGAATACCTGGATGACGTTTTGAGCAGAATTTATGGCTGCTCATGATCATATCAGTGTGATAACACGACTTAATAAATGACTTTATTTTCTACATGTAGAATGATTGACTTCGCTAAGTTAAATAATCTAGAAAAACAAACTGGCCACTGAAATGCACTTACTTGCATATAACCACACATTAGAACGACAGACAGGGTGAAAACATTATAAAGGAATATGGTTAGGTGGAAATAGAAGTTAATCACCTAATCTTTATCGATCGAATCAACAAAAAATACGTGCAATGGAAATATGATACCAGACAAATACCAGATAGATTGGAAAATCGCAATAAAAATCACCAGAGGGTATTAGGCTATACAAAATCAGGTTGTTAGATCGAATGAGTACATTCATATGATTATGAGAAAAATGAAATTATACTCGAAAAGTCAACTAGTTATTAACACTAGATCCTCACCATGTATGTTATATCACAAAGACTTATCTAATATGGAATGACATGGAAGAGATCACATAATAAGAATTATTATTATTAGTATGGGTTCCTCAGAGTATGGCCAATCCAGTTCCATTTCTTCCTGCTTATTTGTTGCACAATCGGTCCCTGGTTGGCTTCGCTCCCAGAGACCCCTCACTATTGCTGATCTTTTCTGGCCGGCCGTCTGTTTCTGAGTAGTGAGTGAAGATAGCTGTTGATGAAGGTCTGTAGTTTGTTCGAAGTGCTCTTCATGACACGCAGTGCAAGTCTCTGATCCGTATAATAGCACTGACTTCACATTGGAGTTGAAAATCCGGATCTTATTTTCATTTTCATGGTGAGTGCTGTTGACCTTCACACAGACTTGAGAGTGATGAAAGCTTGTCTTGCTTTTCCAATTCTGCCTTTGATATCCTCGTCAGTTCTCCCTGTAGTTGAGACAATGCTTCCCAGGAAGGTGAAGGAGGTTGGTTCTTCCATTTATGCTGATTGTTGTCTGTTGTTGTTGTTGCTGCTGGTGTTGGTCAGGAATCTCCATCACCTCTGTTCTATCTATGTTCACCTGAAGTCCTATCTCTGATGCTTTTTCTGCCAACTTGTTGCTTCTCACTTCCATATCTTCCAGTTTGTGGGAAATCAGACATTTATCATCGGTGAAGTCCAGATCCTCCAAGTTTTCTATTCATGGGTCCACTTTATACCTGTTTCCTCGTTGTCTGCTGCCTGTCGCACTATCCAGTCTACCGCAATCAGGATGATCATTGGCGATAGTAGGCAGCCTTGCCCTACTCCCGTCCTCACTTCGAAGGATTCCGTAAGTTTCCCGTTGTGGATTACTTGGCATGCAGCAGTATCGTACAACTGTTGGATGAGATGTATAATTGTCGGTGGCACCCCGTAGTAGCGAAGCAGTTGCCAAAATAATAAACATAACCTCAATTCTCCCAAGTACCTGGCCGAAATTCCACTGGATTTTAACTGATTCAGCTGTCTTAACGGAGTCTGTCTGTGTACACTGCTGATGAATTCCTCCCAAATGAGTCAAACAGTCGTCCAGTGTTAAGATCACTTCAATCTAGTTGGCAAGCGCTCCTATTTTCATGTGAGTAGTTGGAAACTACTCATATCAATCAGTAGTATATATATATATATCAGCTTCCTACAATTAATCCTAATAATAATGATAGTGATCATAACCGAAGGTCACAAGTCTTTCAAAATAACCGCTAATATGTTATTAGTTTCTTTTTTAAATACACACCAACTTGTTCAATGTCCAGTGGCTCTCAGTTTGTTTGTTCGTTACTCCATCCAGGTTAGTTTGTTACTAAAATTTCAAATAATAATAATTATTTCTGTAATATGAAAACAATAACGAAAGAGATATCTAGAATTTAATTTTTTTTTAAAACATTCGCCTTTTGAGTTGGCATTCATTCATTTTCATCAAAACTGTGTTGCTGTTTGTTTTAATTTTTTTTTTATTCGCTGATTTGCTTTCAATACATACAGGTAGTTTGAATATTTTTACAGTGTAACGTAATGTTTGGTTTTAGACTATCTATTGGGGAGAAGAAAAGAGGAAAACAGGTGAATGTGGTGGTTGGTGGTAGTGGTAGAGGTGCTTATTTAGACTGTATCGTTCTCAAGGTGACTGATTCATTTTAGACTAGCAAAGAATAAAGCGAATACTCACATGAAAATGAGATGTTATTATTATTATCATTCATTATTGTATAATACTTCGTGAAAGATTAAACACACTTTGGTTTCACATCCACACCTACACCTATCTAAACACATGCAGACACGTACATGTATACAAAAGATAAAAACGTACACCTACAAGTCTATACATGTTAGATTACCGTTGTTTTTATAATCATTAAGGTATGACAAAAGAAAATACCAGATTTAAAAGTGAGAAATTTTCCAGTTGGCTAGTCAGTATTAATACAGATATGAGACGTTTGTTTGTTTCTAAAACTGAGGTTGTTTTATTTGTTGGTTTTCTTTCTTCTCAGTGCAGTTTTGTGTCTTTCTATGACGATGTTAACTCTGTTACCTCGTCTTGTAAAAAACATTTTGATGTGGTTTTGTTCTCTGAGCTGGATGGTTAATTTGTGAAGCTTTCATCACCCTACTGGGTGATGAAAGCTTCACAAATTAACCATCCAGCTCAGAGAACAAAACCACATTAAAATCATCCACCTGAGCTACAAATCTTCCCTATCATATGTAAAAAAACATTTACAGCGCGAAACATGCTTCACTGTTATTACCAGTGCCTTAATCTGAAATTTTCTTGTGATTGTCTTCTGTCTTCATCTCTTTCCTCAATTACTGCTCTAAAGACAGTAATACTATCTTCTCCACTAGTATCACTCAAATAGAGTGTTAAAATCACTAGAACCTATATGATCTCTAGAGTAGAAGGGATATCTGGTTGGCTACTGATAAAAGGACGTGTGTAAAGCTCTGCAGTTCGCTTCGCCCTCCTTTGTGATTACGAGACATGACCATTAAAAGTGGAAGATATAGGAAGGTTAACCGTCTTCGATCATACAGGTGTCTGCGTTCTAATTCCCTTGTTAGGTGGTATAACATGGTGAGTAATATTGAAGTTGGGCATCGAGTGTTAAGTAAGGAGGGGAAAGTCAATCGATGAGATTGTGAAGGTGAATCGACTGAGATGGTTAAGACATGTGTTACGCATGTCTAGTCCTTTTCTTCCTTGATGTGTAGTCTTGGCTGACATTGGGTTAGGCTGCGAAGGAGCTAGTGGTGGTCAAACCAAAACATAAAATATTTAACAGTTAGTTTGAGCCAAGCAGGAAGGTGTAGACTTACTGGTTGGGGTCTTTGAGATACTAAGAACCAATGGCTGAGGACTAATGGCGATATGGCTCAAAGTCGTTCTGGGTGACGCAGATGCCTCCACTCTCTATGACCTGATACATCTATAAAAACCCTCCTGTTTTTCCATATTCTTATCTAATTGCTACACTTCTGTGTAAAGTTTTGTGTTTAAACCAGTCAGCTAGTCAGTAAGAACCTACACTTTTCAGATATTCAGTATACAGTCAGCATATCTGATAAAGATAAGAACGACCTTCGTCACAGTCTCTTGATTAATTCTAAGCTGGTCTCATATAACTGTCAATATTGCAAAAATGCTGTACTAGCGATTCACTGTAGAATTTTCCTCAAACGCTCTATGCCTCATACACAACTGCTAAAGCTTGTGAATTCTGCTGTCTCTATATTTTGCTTTAGTACCAGTCATATCTCCTAAGAATGCAAACTTCTGAAATTCCCGAGTATTACTAACAAGCAATAGATGGACTGTAGGTTTAAATTTTCAAATAGCCCATTTTCTTTTAACTACTTCAAATAGAAGGCAATGTGTACCGGTGAGCTACTTAAAACCTGGTCTGCCAAAAGCCTCCATCATTACATTGCGTATAATTTCTCTTGTTCACTGTGTTTCCAGCCATTAGTGTAACGGTAGAATGTGATGGACTTGGTATAGCTATACAGAGAAATCATCTACACCTTATCTTCAACGCACCATTTGCACAGATCTTCCATGTTGTGGTACTTCTCGCCTTCATATTGTGTTTCGTTGTGTTCCTTTCACGTCTTCCATGTATCTCCACAATTCTCTATCATTCGCTTTCTCTGACATCAAATCTATCTTCCTGTTATTTGATGTTTTTATGCCAATGAACGTCTCTTTGTGAATATACTACTGATAAATCTTATCAGTAGGACATGCCACATTAAAACATGATCTTTAATTGTGTTTTCTGCCTTTTTGAGGATTTAAAATGTCTATAACCTGCTGATTCGCAAGTTTTTAATAAACTTGAGAAGAAGCAAAAACCGTGAGTGGCAACGTACACTCCGATAAATGAGATAACTATTGGTGAGATTTTTATAACAAACTGCCAATACCTGAGAAATAAAACTAACTACCTGCAGTCTTCAATTATTCAGTTATACCTTTTTTTAATTGACATTCAACCAAATGTTGCGCATTTCTTGAAGGTGATAAAGAAAATTAGCCTAAGGGATTGGTATGCATTTCAGGTCAGACAACATGTGATCTACTGTCAGCTACTACTTTATTTGGAGATCCTGGACGAAGAGGAACTATGATGCAATAAACTGTGCTGACAATTATATACATTATATAATCACTATTCAGATATAAAGCTACTATTATTATTATTATCATCTATCTAATTATTCGTATTCTTTTCAATATTTTCGTCATTTCAATCAATGTTTCCTCAAATTATTTATTAAGCGCTTATATTGTAATTCTTATCAGTTATACGTCACGTGCATATGTTCATTTTTGTTAAAATGGCTTGTTACTGTCCAAGAAATAAAAATTAATATTATCCTGCTTATTCATATAAAACGAGACAATATAGACAAGTGATGGGGAAAATAGTTATGAGGTGCAGCAGGTCGGGTGTGAGGACAACTACTCGCCGAAGACATTGGCTAGGGGTCGCGCTATGTCGTGAATTGGCAAAATTGGAATTCATGGACTGGCCATTGGATCGGGTCCCAGTGGCTTAATGGTCTACGATTTCACCTTGTAACCAGAAGGTCCTGGGTTCGAACCCTGGCGATGGGTGTATACTACTGAAGAGTCCGAAACTAGAAGGAAACAGCTGTCCAGTACTCCCTGGCAGGTTTTTCAATGGTTCTCTAACCAATGTCAGCTCATGATGAAATCCTGTAACCAATCAACCAAATCCCTACGAACCAATACTTGAAAATAGAAAAAATTAACCCGCGATTTGCATATTTTACACATAGTTCGACAGTAACTGGAATTATCCAAACTTCACCATCTTAGAATCTGCTTGATAACATAATAAATGGTAATCAAGAGAGCAAGCATCATTGTATGTACGTATGGCACGTATGTGTCATTGATATGAGTATTCGGATACTACTAACACTGATGAGTAGTGCTTGTTTGTTTATATGAATACTCGCGGCCTGTTTGAAACTTCCATCTCTCTATATTGCATATATTTTCTCTCTTTCGATTTGTTTTAATCGATTAAGATATGACCTCTATTAGTAAAATCTACTCTTGTATGTATTTAGAATGTTACAAGCTCCTGATTCACAAGTTCCTACTAAACTTTAGGAATGGCCTGATTGTACGTGGCAACGTGTTTCAATACATGAGATAACTGTTCTTCAGTTATATCCTTGAGTCACAAAATGTACTTCTCAATATCTTACAACTGACTTTCAACTAGATATCGTGGATTTCTTGGAGGAGAAAAAGTAGATATATCATAATGGAATGGTTTGTGCTTCAGCCCAGAGACCATTGTGTCACAGGAAGGATTTACTGTCAATTAATATTTTACTTGAAGATATTGAACGAAGGGGGAAAATATCATGCAATAAACTCCACTAAAAATGCTGTACATTTTATAAATACTGTCTAGAATAAAGATGTTATTATTATTGCCAGCCAACTCGATGTAGTTTAAATACCTGGTGGCGATTTTACTAATCTGGGATTGAGATCATCGATGGTGTACCTAGTTTAACTCAGCTACGAGAGATAGAGGGCATGAAGAGGTAAATCAAATTCACAATTTGCGATTTACACAGTTCGAGTGGTGAAATTTCACCGTGATTTCTTTGAGAAACCAAGTTATTCCGATCACAATATGTGATCTGCTTAGTATCACAAAGGGTAACCAAGATAGTGAACAAACCTGCATAAAACTATATACTACTGACAGATTGGGATGAGTAGTTGAATATCACTCATATCAACCCAACCAAATAAGGTGGTTTGAATTTATTTGTCTCTCTGAACTAAGTTTAACCTGGCATACAGCTGATGAGCTTAACTCCAAAAGAGCGAAATCGCCATCTGGTGTTTAAATCATCTGCTGATTGTTATGAGTAGTATGCAATTACAGATCCCAATCAATCAATAGTACATAGGAAGAAGAGGTGCTTTGCACTCAACAGTAACGCATATTTATTTGCTTTCAGTGATTGATTGCAAACAAAATTCACTCAAGAAGACATAATGCCATCCTTAAATTAAATTCACAATGGAAGTTGGAAATAAATCAAAGATTCCATTCCTGGACATCCAATTGACAAGAAGAGATGACGGGACTCTGAAAAGATCTATCCATAGAAAACCAACAAGGAATGGCCAACTGACAAACTTCTACAGTTGGTTACCCATCAGCCGTAAAAGAGCTCTCATAATCTAACTAGCCACCTTACCAGAAGAATTTGTAGCGAAGACTGTCTTGTTCTAAATGGATACCCATTGCGTTTCATGGGGAAGAACATGAAACCGAAGCCAAAAAGGAAAGAATACACTTCAGTGCCAAAGAAAACATTTTATTTGAATCTGGAATTCAGGGGAGACCTAGCAGCAGATATCTTTGAAAAAAAATCTCCAGTTCCCAGAAGAAGACTTTTCCTGCAGAAACTCTGAGAGTGATATTCCCTAGCCGGCTCAAAATGGTTACCCGACACGTTTTGTCGAAAAGAAGATGAAACTTAAACCAAAAGGAGAATACACTACAGTGCCAAAGAAAACATTTTATTTGAATCAGGGGAGACCTAGCAGCAGATTTCCTTAAAAGGAGGATCTCTAATTCCCTGAAGAAAACTTTTCCTGCAGAAACTCTAAGAGTGATATTCTCTAGCCTCCCACTACTTCGGACCAACGCGAAGGACAGACTTCCGCATATGACCACTTCAATGTGCACATATCAGCTCACCTACTAGTGCGGAGCTAGGTACATAGGTCGTTCTATGCAGGTCTTATCAAAAAGTGTCAGAGAATATCATCCAGCATGGGTGCAAATAGGAGACACTGACTCAATCAGAAGTGCCATAACTGAACACCTCGTCAATACCTGTCACAGCATCTCAATTGACTCATCATTCAGAGTCATTTGCAAAGTAAACAAACATCTATCAAAGACAGTATGTTTTCGACTTCTATGTACTGCAGAAGCCCTCGCCATATGCATTGAAAAGCCGGAGCTGTGTGTACACAAGTAACTAGTCCACCCTTTACAACTACCATGGACCTAGTTCTGTATCTTCCCTTTTCCTTCAGTTTTGTTTTTTTCCTATTGTTGTCTGTGTGTGTATTTTTCTCTCTCTGTCTTCAATTCATCCCATTTTTTCAGTTATAAAATCAGGTATTTTAAGTTTGTTTCCATGCTCCTCCTGATCACACTTGTAATCCGTTTAGAATAACTATTTTATAGTTATATTCTAATCCTGTGTAATCTTTTGTTTCTATGCCTCTTGTAATCTATATTCACACCTAATTTACATTTCAAGTTGAAATTTTGATTTCAATCTGTTTCCATGCTCACTTTGTTCACACCTGTAATTCGTTCTGTCGCTGCGTAATTTTTGTTTCTAAGCCTCTTGTAATTCATATCAAGCTGAAAATAATTGTCACCTTTTATTCGCCTTCAAAATTATTCCTCCAGTTATCAAATATTGATTTTGTATACGTTGTAAATGTTTTCTAATCCTATGTAATCTTGTCTTTAAGCCCCTTGTAATCTATATTCGTATCTTCACACTTTCATACCAAGTTGGAAATTATTTTCTCCTTCGTTACTATGTGTTTGTCGGTGGCACAGCGGTTAGGACGCTCACTGACCATGCACATGGTCCGGGGTTCGATCCCCGGCCACAGACTCACTCCATTACCTTGCTAAGCTAGAAATAGTGCTGGTAAAGAGGAAAGGTTGGGCTTGAGGCTAGAAACCCCATCCTGTAAAAATTAAACACTGCAACAGAAACTTCAATCCACTAGCTTGAGGCCCTATGTTCCACTGGGAACGTGAAGGAAAAAAAATAAAATATATATTTATATATATCGTTACTATATGGAATTAAATAAATAATAATTGTATCCATGTCAACTAATGTATGTAAATGCGACTGTACAGCTTTTGAGAATGAAATCGCCGAAAAGATATATTCGGTGAACTTCTTGTTCTTTTCCCTCGAATGGAAAATTGTTTACAAACACATAAGGATGGGACGAACTTTCGAATCTCTAAGGCTTCTACAAAAACTTTAGGATATACCATCTCCTCACCAGGTCTTGTACATGGTTTTGAGTAACATAAATACAAATATATTTTCTTTGTTTCAATAAGTAGTTTCTCAATTGAGGAGACTAGCTGGCACTCACTCAAAGTCCCTCAGAGATTTGTATATTCACCACTTAATGAATAATTGTGTGTGTTTGTATGTTTGTGTGTGTGTATTTACGATCAGGCTATTCAGATTATTCGAATTTTGCGTATCAGAGGGATTTAGATTATTTCAATGTGAATTTCTTCACAAATCAAAATCATTTGGAGAATTTTTGAAGAAGGAGAGGAGCACATTGGACAGTACACTGCTGAGGAGAGTTCAAAACTACAACTCAACGACTGTCCAATGCTGTTTCGTTTCCAGTCATTTTCTAGCTGGTCTTGATTCATGACAAAATCTACATTGAAAGATTAAGATTACGACTGATTCTCGATATGATCGTGTTATTAATTTATTGTGGTATGCCTACCATTACGGTTCATCTAAATGTTATTCCCTACATCTGCAATGTACTAATGAATAAATAATAAATGATAAGACACGGCAGGCTATCAGTTGGAATCCGGTTGGGAAACAACTAGTTGAACGTGGATCCGAGGGTGACTTGGTGAAGATCGTGTGATTTGAAGAAAATAAAATATCATGGGAAATCGTGGGGCCTGGTAAAAAGGACCATAGAGAAAAGAACGGGACAGATATATTCTGCTGAAGCACAATGTTCCACTAGGAATACAAGGGAATAATAATAATTGAGCTTAGAAGAAAAATTCATTCATACTCTCCATCTATTTATGCGTCTGTCAATGTGTAAGCGGTATCATAGATGATACAGAGTGATCATAGAAGATGACTGAATTCAAACGAATGACTTTTTGTTTACTTACCATTGTTGATTGATTTTGAAAGCTAAGTATGTATAAACAAGTGCTTACACTTACAAATGTGCACAATTGAAGATGAAAGCTCACTATGCCTTCCGTTGGAAATCAAAATTAATCAGATTACAATATTTGATATGCTTTGTATGAGTTGGCTGTTCAACAGTAGAATGTTTGCCAACCACTCACGTGTTGTAGGGTTCAAATCCAGGCTTACGTACTTCTAAACCTCACTTGAATGATATTAAACCCAATAAAGAAGGGAGGGTGGGCTTGAGACCACTGAAAACTCACAGCTCAATGCTTGAAGCCCTATGTTCCACTTAAAACTTAAAAGAATAAAATATATAAAGAACTACAAAATGTTATATAACCAACTCTTGAGTAACAGTGGTATAAGGTATGTCGCTAGGTCATTCAAAGACAAATAGGATTTTATAGGTGATAATTGAAAGTGGAAAGACTCGGACAAGAGGTCTCCGAATGACTAGTTTGTAGCTTTACTACATGAGCCAATGCTAACTAGGTCATTATTGCACTGTGATCATCAGGGGTAATCCGTAACTCTGATATATATATAATATCGGTGGTATAGTGGTTAGGACGCTCGCCGACCATGCACATGGTCCGGGGTTCGATCCCCGGCCGGCGCACTCCTTCACCTCACTGAGCCAGAAATAATGCTGGTAAAGAGGAAAGGTTGGGCATGAGGCTAGAAACCCCACCTGTAAAAATTAAACACTGCTACAGAAACTTCAAGCCACTAGCCTGGAGCCCTATGTTCCACTGGGAACGTGAAGGAAAAATTATTATATATATATATATATATATACTTGTCTTTAGGTTGATTCTAATTTCCTTTTGATGGCTTATGCTGATAGATCGAAGTACTCAGTTTGTTTTGAAATGTCACCTTTTAGTACCAACGCTTCGAGGGCATATTAAGATTAAGATGACATTATTTCAGTTGATGGTGACCAACAATGGAATCCAAATACTACACTTCTTCCCATTTGGGAATTGTCAGCTGTATCTGTGTGTGATAGTGCTCCCATTGAGCTTCGAACTCCTGCATCCATCACTTCAAACGGCAAATTATTTATTGACTAGACTACAATTGCCACCTCTTGTGCAGCGAGTATCAGTTTTTATTTGATTAAGTTATTTTTTAATGATACTGGGCCGAAATGCTTGGTTTGTGTTGACATGAAAAGCTCTGGGTGCTAAAGTCGAGTCACAGCGGGAAAATCATCAATCCTTGAGTTGGGGAACTCTGGCACATCGCGAATAGTTATCACCAACTAGAATGAGAATACTACTACCATTGCTAATAACAACTGGTCTAATCCGCAGGTCGTAATGTGGCAAGTGCTACTGATGAGATTTATCAGTAGTATATTCAAAAATAAGATCCAGATTTTCAACTCCTATGTAAAGTCAGTGCTACTATACGGATCAGAGACTTAGAGAGTCATAAAGAGCATCTCAAACAAACTTCAGACCTTCATTAACAGTTGTCTTCGCTCAATACTCAAGATCAGATGGCCGGCCAGAAAACATCAGCAACAGGGATCTCTGGCGATGAGCGAACCAACCAGGAACCGATTGCGAAACAAATAGGAATAGAAATGTAGATGGATTGACCATACACTGAGGAAACCATCAAGTGACATCACTAGACAAGCCCCCGAGTGAAACCGGAAAGGGAAGCGGTGAGTTGGTCGTCCAAGAGTGACTCGGAGGAGGTCATGTGAAAAGGAGATGAAAGCATGTCGGCAGACTTGGAGCGGGGTGAAAAAGTTGATAGAAAACCGAAGGCAATGGAGACGCGCGACTGAAGCCCTATGTTCCTCGAGGAATTAAAGGATATAATAATAATATTCATAAAGAGACATTCATCAGCATGAAAACATCAAAAACAGGGAGATAGATTTGATGTCAGAGAAAGCAAATAACACAGAACTGTAGAGATACATGGGAGATGTGAAAGGAACACAAAGAAACATGATATGAAGACGAGATGTACCACAACATGGAAGATCTGTGCAAACAGTGATTCAAAGATACGAATTTCTCAATAAGTAATTCATTAAACCAAGTCTTCGTCTTCTACCGTTTCAATATTACGCAAGCTGCTGCATCAATTCTCTCTCTCTCTCTTAATGCACTATCTTGGTTGAATAATAAAACGAACAATGACGGAAATAACCAGTCAATGTCATGTTCAGCTTAGATAACTAACTAACTAACTGACTAATTGTCAAAACGATCATAGAAATTAATCGACTCATGAAAAAGACAACAAAAAAATACATTCAGTAGCTTGATTGTGAATATCACAATGTGTCATAAGAAGATATTAGAAAAGTTTAGAAACAAAAGAAAACTATCTAGTTGTTTTGTCTTCATTTTTAGAGAGAAAGGAGAAATCTGGTAACATTTTAGATGATCTCAGAAACAGTATGCATATTCATCATCAAAATTTATTTATTTATTGTTATCTCTTTTGGTTTACACATTCATCAAAATAAATTCTAGTTTTCACATCCTACTAAAATTATGTAAACAGTCTGGAGTGAACAAAACAATACAACAAAAAAGGGAAAAGAACTCGAAGAGATGAAAAAGTTGATTGTACTCAAAGTAAGTCTTGTATACAATGATGAATGAATAAATTATTGAGATGAAAATATTATTATTATTATTGCCAATGCTGGCAGGCAATATTAAGTATTTCTGAAATAAACTTGAACAACCAACTCATAGTCATGTGACGATAAGACTCGACAATATGTTATTTACAGATTTAATCATTAGTTGACATCAGTTAGGGAACCATTGGAAAATGAGGAAGTACTGGATTGTTTTTCCCTCTTAGATTCGGGACTCTTCATCAGCATGAACCAAGCGGGGTTCAAACCCAGGTCCTTCCGGCTAGAAGGTAAGGCCATGAATACTAACCTCTGCCAATTCGCGATATATTATTATATTATTATTGTTCCCTTAGGTTCCTAGTGGAACATAGAGCTTCAACTCCACGTCTCCACTTGCTTCTGTCTTCCTTCTGCCGTACTTTTCACATGCATCCATGTTAGTCCATACTCTTTCAACTCCTCTTCACTTCACACGATCTCCTCCATGTCACCCTTCCACTGACGTCCCACTCGCCGCTCCCCTTTCAGGTTCCACTCGAGCAATGGCCTGACGTGTACGCGATGTCACCCAGCGGCCTCCTCAGCGGGCAAGTGTCCAATCCACCACCATCCACTTTCTCCTGCATATTTGTTGATTGGCGATCGGTTCTTGTTTTGTTTGTTTGTTCCCATAGTTTCTTGTTGGTGATTCCTTCCGGCCCGGCCATCTGATCTTCAGTATAAAGCGAAGACAGTTGTTGATGAAGTTCTGCAACAGGCTGTTGGAAATATTCTTTGTGACCCGCCCGCCAAGTTTCTGATCCGTATAGAAGAACTGACTGACTTGACGTTTGTATTGAAAATCCGACCGAATTTTGTTGTTGATGCTGGCTGAGTGACGAAGATTTCCAGATTGGTTTCAGGTTGATGAATGTGTTTCTCGCCTTCCACATTCTCGATTTGACATCCTCGTCCGTTCCTGTGGCCTGTAGTTGAGACAATGCTCCCTAGATAAGAGTAAAGTAGAATTCCCTTTTGAAATCTTCCTGCCAGTGGTTTCGACGTGCAGCGGTGGTTCAGCGGTAGAATGCTCGTCAATCGCGCCTCAGGTGACATGGAGTTTGATCTCTAGCCGACGCACTACTTTACCCCGCTATACCTGTAATGAGTCTGGTAAAGAGGAAAAGTTGGCTATGAAGCTAGAAACCCCACCCCATAAAAAGAAAACCACCGCTACCAAAACTTCAAAGATCTAGGTCGAAGCCTTGTGTTACACTCGGAGGGACGTAGTGGAGCGAAATAAATCAGAAAATCAGTGGTTTCGATACAAAATTACAAAAATTTCAATCAACACTTTTGAAGCCATCAGTTGTAAAAGTTGAAGATTTTTAGCAAATTTTCAGTTTACACTCCCTAATTAATCTGAAAATTAGGAATTCGACGCAATGTATCACCAGTTAGCTCCAAGTAGCCATCCAGGATCCAACTGATGTGAACTGATTCAGCTCTTTGAGCTGAGACAAACCGACTATACAGCTGATTAACTCAACCGGCTGCAAACTAGTGAAATCATCATCCAGTGTTTAAATCAATTCAGTCTGGCTAGTAAGCATTACTGGTTGAAATGAATGGTATGCAACTACTCATATCAAACTACCAATAGTGTGTAGCATCATGGATATGTTTACTTGCTCCCTTTACTATACAGTAAAAAGATGGTCGCTTAGTAGGCAAAAATGACCTCGAGATTACCAGACTGTTACTGCTGTCATCAACCGAAACAAAAAGTTATATTACCAGTACAGGAAAATACAGAAATGTTTCTTCTTCGTCATTTCAGTATTTATAAAGATTCTGAGATGAATTAAATAATCAGCTTGTGTTCTTTAAGCATACACCGACGTTCGGCACTATCCCGTAGCCTGATACCATAGAGGTGCCCTTTAATTAGAATACAATCATGGCATCTCTAGGGTCTCAGGGAGACGGATGATAATGCGAAGATAGAATTTAAGCACTAGCAAAAACGATTTTAAAAAAATGAAAAAATATGAGATACATGTCAAACTGATGAAAAAAAAGCTACAGTTGTATACAGTGTGCCGAGTGCAAAGAATTTTTCAGAAGTAGAGCTCTTTGTCTATAAGTTAGACCGCCAATTGACATCAGTTAGAGAACCGCTGAACACCAAAAAGTATTGGGCAGTTGCTTTGTCCTAATTTGAACCTTATTCAGCAGTTCACACAAATGAGCCTACCTGAAATTGAATCCTAGACCTTAAGCTTATTGGGCGAAATTTCGCACCACTCAGCCAATGAGACGGAGTTTAATGACCAGACGATGGATTCTAACTCCTTTCAGTTCGTGATATGTCATTGGTCAGGATAACATACTTCACCTGAGATTAGTTGTGAAGATGAGAAGGCCGGTGAAACAGTAAAACAGATTTCTTGATTTGACACTAGTAACTAGTGTGATGTGTCTAGTCCTTTCTTCGGTGCAGACTGAATTCTATCAGTCAGGTTGTAATGTGGCCACCATTCTAGAAAGCTCGCCATCACGGTGCACATTGATTTGGTGATATTAGATGGTTGGAGGCAATCGGCCACAGGAAGCCTTGGACTTAGGTTTCGTGCTAGTTGGCACTCAACAGTCAGCAAGGCGTATCTGCAACTTTGAAGGAACTCATGTCCCTTCTGAGATTCGAACCCGCGTCACCCAGTGCTGCTGTCAGAGACGTTACCAGTGGGCTATTCGGGCTCGCGATTGACTGCAGCACTGGGTGACGCGGGTTCGAATCTCAGAAGGGACATGAGTTCCTTCAAAGTTGCAGATACGCCTTGCTGACTGTTGAGTGCCAACTAGCACGAAACCTAAGTCCAAGGCTTCCTGTGGCCGATTGCCTCCAACCATCTAATATCACCAAAGTAGAATAGATTTATTTACTCAATCTCCATAAGCATAATAAAATCAATAAATATAAACAATATATTGTCTTTAACTGAATAACAAAGGCAATATGTTTTACTGTCCAGACTATCAGAAAAATCAAAAAAGGATAAGTTATTACTTTGAAGACGAAAAGAGATACTTCAGGTAAAATGAGTAAGAAAATTTATTCAGTTATCTTAATAATATCTTTAGATGGCTTATTTAATATTTAGGCGCTATATATATCAGGGAGTTCGAAATAAAACTTAATTCATCACCAGACTTATGGGAAATTATCTAATTCTCTACTTCGTAGATTATACTAAAAATTTACTACTACTTACATGAACTAGTCAGTAGTATATACCCTCAAACCCACTACATAACACCCAAATTACTTTCCTAGTCAAAGATTCTGAATAGTCAGTGGGGTTGCCTGGTAACATGAAGGTTCTAGACACTAAGATTTTGAGTGCTTAGTGCTGAAGAGTCCCAAACCAAGGAGAAACAGTAACCACTGATCTTAGAAACATGTTTCAGTGGTTGAGGAGTAAAATGCCTACGCGAATCTTCCTGGTTTGATTCTCGACTGACGCACTTCTAATCCCCAACTAGCCGGTAGTAAACCTGTAAAGAAGGGAAGATTCGGACGTGAGGTTGATATGTATCCATATATATACATATATATGTGTATGTTGGCCTCTCTTTCTGTTTGCTCGCTTAGTCTGTGACCATTTCACTTGTATGAACCTGTCTCCTTTAACAATGTACATTCTCCTTATATTATATATAATATAATATGAGTGTTTGTTGACAGTCCGTTGCTTGGTGACATATATCCCTATATATGGTGTTTGTTGACATGTCTGCTATATTTCGCTATGTATATATGGATCGATACTTCATTATAATTAGCCATCCATGTTAAGACTATCTAATGATTTGTTCATACACTTTGTCTGGAACATTTCATATATATATTTCGTTCTCACAATCTTGTGACTTACACTTACTTTACCACTTTTGGTGTGATACCACTTTTGCATTCTCCTTGTGTTTGGAGAATAGAAGTATCATCGCAAACCTAGTGGTCTTCTGATTTTCACCTTCTTGCGTCAGGACTATTAGTTTCTCGACCAGTCCATAACAATAATTTTGTCGACGAGTACATAACAGAGGTCAAATTGAATTAAAACTCATAACTCCGTATATCACCATCATCGTATATCAGTTCAATACATTTTTCTGTGATGATACTTGTTAAGGTAGTGTTAGTTGATCGACATTCTATGCTTTGTTAGATGATATAACGCATAGCGTTGCAATTTAGTTCCCACTTCATTTGCTATTCCTGAATCCAATGTTTACTATCATCAAAAATCATAATTTGTTTGCGTATAATATACAGTTACAAACACATTATTGGCTAGTCACATGATGACCTTCGCTCAGTGACTGACTTCAAGGTCAACACAAATGTGTGTTTATATCAGCCCACTGTGTGTGTGTGTGATACAACACAGGGCTTAAAGTGTAAATTACTTTCAATAAAACTGTACATAAGCAAAGCAAATATACCAGAGGACAAAAATAAAAATTATTCCAGATAGAAAACTGAAAGTTAGTAAAAACAATAACACTACTATAAAACAAAATAAGTAAACAAAACAAAATATGAAGAAAACAAGCAGAAAGATAACAACAACAACATCAATAACATCTGTGTGTGTATGTGTATGTGTTCATGTATTTTATCCCCCTATGAAGTTCTTCTCTACTCAGAAACAAAGTGATCGTGTGAACAGTAAATGATTTTAAGATAGCGAGAGCGAGAGAGAGAAAGATAAAGGAACACAGGAATAAATTAATCTATAATAATTCTATGCAGTTAAACAAAGAGTGCAAAAAGTTAACATTAAGTAAATAAGTAATTGGTATAAAGAAATGAAACCTATCTCCGTTCATTTTAACCGATGGAATTGAGGATTTCATCGACCTAAATTAGAAAGAATACCTTGATGCTTAATCCTTTCTGTCCAGTTAAATATGCATAAGGAAATGGAGATGGGTCGGAAATATGCGCTGAGGAGACCGTTGAGTGGCAAATAGGTTGGCAGAAGGAGCAATTAAGACAGGTCACCAAGTGAACAAAGGTTAGGAAGAAGACACCTAACCAAAACCACCACCTACAACAACAAATACCAGTCACCATCAATGAGAGAAATTTGTACCAGGTTACTTCTTTTACTTATTTGGGCACTATCGTTTCAACTACAACTGGCAAGGATGAGAATGTGAAAACTAACCAGGATCGGAAAAGAAAGACAGGCAGAGTGGAGTTACACAACACTCCTCATAAGGAACCAGATTGGACTTCTGTATTCTTCAGGAGGTTATCACGTGTTTCATCAAAAGCATTTATCACAAACTGATGAATACTATCGTCAACACTTGACTTCGCGCTATACTAAAGATTAGATGTCCTATCGGAAAGGATACTCAAGAAGGAACTCTCTCAGACAAAGAACTGACCAAGAACCTATAGCCCAACAAATATTCCAAAGGAAATAGAGATGAATTTGACACACGCTGAGGAGATCATCTGGGGAAATCACACTCCAGGCAAATACTTAGAGAGGAACCTGAATAGGGTATGACGACATGGGTTTGACCCTTTGGGAGATCGTATGAGGGGGAAATGAGAGTTTGTGAGAAATCCTGGAGCCAGCTACAAAAAAGACTGCAGAGAACAGGATGAGATAGAGATGAGCTGGAGAAGCTCTATGTCCCAGCCGGAACCTAATGGAAATACTAACAGTAAAGTATATAATGATAACCCAGAAAAATGATTTGTGTTAACGGCAAGCCACTCCACCTTTCAACTGGCCAGATGCCGTAATGGTTTCGACTTCTACTTAAAATGAAGTACAAAAGTAATCTTTGTACCGTGATTTACAAAAGACAGAGTTATCAAGGAATGTAACAAGGAACAGATTAGCAAATAGCATGAACATAATAATGACATAACCAAAGAACACTCACTAATTCCTTATTAATTTGTTAGTCAGATATATCACACAATAAGACATGTTTTAATTTCCGTCCCTTTATATTTAACACCCTGAAGTTTTGTCTTACTTTAATTGTGAGGTATACTACTGATAAGAATTTGTAAGCACTACATTGCATGTGATGTCTTCTGAAAGAATCTTGTATAGTGGAATGATGGATTAAGTTAGAAACAGGTGAAATGAAGACGCTTGTGAAACTGTCTAAAGAGTAGGAAATGAAGATAAAACAAACAGAATACGAACACTGTGTTCGCAAATTGAAGTTTCAATGTTTCAAGTGTGTTTCTATGTTATGCTATCACTGCTGTCAAACACCTCTGCATTCCGCTGCCACTACAACTGGTGTTTCTGCCTTTCCCCTTTCAAAGCCTACAAGCTATTTTATATTCTCAGAGAAGGCTTCGCCTATACACACATACTACTTACGCGCATCCATATCAGTAGTGTACAGTACACTATTTATAAACAAACAATATTGTCTAAGATTACTTGCTACTCATCTCTTACAGTTATATTCATGACAGTAATTATTTTAGGGATAAATATATTGATTAAAGGTGCCCATTTAAAATTCCTAAAGACTACACAGATATATATCCATAAAAATAAAATATTATTGTGATTAACCACAATGATATTATATTGCTTGCTGTCGCTTCAGAAACCTATTCCTTTGGTGCTTCGATACACCTATCAGTAATGTAATCAACATTTTGATATTGAACTGCCTGGTCCTAATTCGCCATGAAGGTTACATTGAAGAATATTTTTCTAACAACTTTTAGACACCGAATAAATTGCCAAAAACCTCTACAGCAAACGGCAGAATTCACAGCTATCCGGTTAAAACAATCGGAGCTCTGTGTGCATAAGAAGCAGACACAGCCACTTATCGCTATCCTGACCTACTGTGGAACCAATAAATTCGTAAATTCTCTATTATTCTTTTTTGGGGGGGATTCTATTTGCTTTTGGAACCATTTAGGAATATGCTCTGAACCCAGCCCTTACTTGTAAAAATCGATGAGGCCCCCCCATATGTATGTGTGTCAACAAGCACATTCAAATTGGTAAATAAAAAGGGATTTAACATCATTTTCTGCATGTTCAAAGGGCTTTGATGGATATATTGGCTTCGCATTATCAATTAGTATGATATTACAAGTATTGGTTTTGTAGGGATTTTGTTTGATTGGATGGAGGATTTCATCCTGAGCTGACATGATTTAGAGAACCACTGGAAAACCTGGGAGTACTAGACAGGCGTTTCATACTAGTTTGGGACTCCTTGGCAGTACGCACCACCGGGGTTCAAACCCAGGACCTTCTGGTTACAAGATGAGCAAGCTCGTAGACCATTGAGTCACTGGGACCCGATCCAATCGCAGAAGAATTCATTTTTAGGCCATTGTATTGGGTCCCAGTGACTCTGTGGTCCATGAGCTAGCGCACCTTGTAACCAGAAGGTTCTGGGTTTGAACCCTGATGGTGCGTACTGCCGAGGAGTCCCAAACTAGGATGAAACGGCCATCCAGTACTCCCAGGTTTCCCAGTGGTTCTCTAAATGATGTCAGCTCATGATGAACTCCTCCATCTAATATAAAATTAGCCGCATTAAAAGTCTTTCTAACAGCAGTGTACAATCTCTGACTAGTTGTCAAGCTACTATGATCCCCCATATAGGGTGGTAGCTTGATGTACAAGTCTTTCTTTGAACATGCGAAAAATGATGTTACATCCCGCGGTATTTACCAATTCGAATGTACGTATGGACACACATACATAGGGAGGACTCATCGATCTCTTCAAGTAAAGGTTTCAGATTATTTTTTTAATAATGTATCTGAAACTCACTTTAATATTACATTTTTATGCATATTCTCAATCATAGATGCGTTTTGAACTGTAATTTGTTGATGTCAATGACTCCATATTCTATTTTGAAAACATTACCCTTCAAGTATCATGGATATAATACAACCGTGGAACTTAATGAAGAGGAAGTTATCGAATAGAATATTCTTTGTTCAATAATCATGAAAATGAATATACACATGCTAACAACGAGATTTTTGAGGAAAAAAAGCAATACCAAGCCATTACATAATATAAAAATATCCCAGAGAGAGAGAAATATGTAGGCGTTTAATTCTTACTACTAAGTATAAAGGCAACATACAAAACATTCAACGTTAGTATTAAATAACTCGAGAATTTATTCATCTCATAAGGTTTAATAATATAATTAGAACAGGAATAAAGGTAGAGAAAAGAAATGTCTTGCGTGTATACACAAACTATTAAATAGTGCGTAGGTGGCAAGAAATGGTTTTGAATATAAATCATTTAAAACAGGATGGATACATTATTATGCGTGAAAACGTATGATGAGACAGACAGAAGAGAGTTATTTTCATAAGTTTTAAAAAAGAAATTAAAATAACAATAGAATATGTCATAAGTAGGATATATATATATATAATTAATGGAAAACCTTGGGTTTCTGGACAGCTGTTTCGTCTTAGTTCGGAACTCTACAGTAATACGAGGTCATCGGAGTTCAAGCCCATGACCTTCCAGTTACAAGTCGAGCTGGTAGGCCATTCTCACACACTGAGATGTGATTTGATGGCCTATAAATTCCAATTTCTGCCAATGTGAGATATGTAGTGCAACTGAGATTAACTGTCCTGCTAATTATTGACTTGGTGTACCTTGCTGGGTATGACTTCTCACTAGAACTACAGGTAACTACCTGTATAGAGCCATTTGCTAGTGTGCACAAGAATTTGATTGGTTACTGGTTTGACCATGAACTCACATCAGCTAGAGATCTATGAGACTACTTATATTAGAATTAATTGTTGCAGCTGTTATGCAAAGATTAGAAACTGTAGTACTACTACGAAAAATAAGGTTAAAATTTCGATCTGATTTGTGAACGACACATTGTATTTATTCTTGACTTAGTACTGAAGCACAATAGTTCAACCTGACACATTCCATATGGCACAAAAAGGTAGACAAAAGGGAGAAAAAAGATATTCAGAAATGGACTGAAGAAACAGTAGAACATGAACATTTGATGGATCTGGGAGGTTACAAAGAGTGAATGCAACTAATCTATTGACAACGGTTATGAGCCATATCACAAACAATCTACACTGATTGGTTCTAAGCGTCTCAGTGACCTTAATCAGGTAGTTTACACCTCCTTACTTGATTCAAAACAACTTTCAAAGACTTCATGGATTGATGTCAGGTTTTTGATCTGACTACCCCTATTTCTTTTCCAGCTTAATTCTATGTTACCAAACATAATTTCTCGAGGAAGCTGGAGATTCGGCATGCACAATATATGTCCGGGCTATCTCGATCTATGTAGCTTCACAACCCTATCGACTGACTTCCCTTCCTTTCCTTCAATATTGCTCATCATATTGTCCAACTTAACATACGAAATAATGTGTACACATCTGTGGTGAGAGAGATCCAACCTCTACCAGTTTCAGTCCCTATATCTAACAGCCATATTCGTTTTAATCAAGAGAAATGATTCAAAAAGCAAAACAGTGTTTTCCTTGACCTCAAGCTTTCGAGATAAAAAGGATAAGACAACAAAATTCTATTTTTAAAGAAAATGAGTAACGTATGTGTACAGTAAATCAACCTTCTTTTATATTGCTTTACGTTTCCAGTGGAACATAGGGCTTCAAGCTACAGCCTTGAAGTTTCTGTAACAGTGGTGTTTATTTATACAAGATTGGGTTGCTGGCCTCATACCCAATCTTCCCTCTTCATCAGTTTTATTACCGGCTTAGAGAGGTTTGTGAATGTTTTGGCCGGGGATCGAACCCCGGATCACCTGCTTGATTGATGAGCATTCTACCGCTGTGCCACCGAAGCACAAATCCCGACGGGGATAAGATGACAACAGCAACAATCCAACATTGCATAAAAGAGGCTGTGGAGAAAAAAACATTCAAAAGATACAGAACCTTTCACATACCTCCATCTTGAAACGAACAGAACAGATAGTCTTTCAGAAAAATAGATTTCTAAACAGTATCATCTTTAAAAGATGCCTACCTTTTATGTCAACCACAGCAACATGAAATAATCCTTTGAAATTATAAAGAAAATTATTCAACTAAATAAGAAGTAAATTTCTGAAACCATTAGCTGAATATCCGGGAACGTTTCAAAATGCATAGGTTACTGATAATCCATCACAGTTACTTGACTGCATACTATGTAGATCAAAAGACTCGACAGTTAAATAAATTAAAACTAACAACTGTAAGATAAATTGTGTTGAAAATCCTATTTTGGTCAAGGTGTAAAGAAGAAAAGGCTGGTGAGGCTCGAAAGCAATGTTTCTTAGGACAAATACATTGTAAGTACACAAATTTAGTATACTTTAAGTCTTTATTTGTACATCATTTGCAAATTGGTCGAATATCACCACATTCGATAGCTTGTTGGATTCTGCACAGTGTCTGTAACGTTCTTCTCACAGTTCTCTTTGTCGATTGCTCTTTCCAGTGTACAAAACATAATGTTACTTTTCTGAATTCGTCTAATGCTATACTACTACTTATATCTATTTATAAGTAGCACTCACTACAAAGGCAGACGTCCGTCTTTTCTTCGTATCAGCAAACATAAACAAGCAGTTGAAATACACGACATGTATTCATTAATATAATTAATAATTCATAACTAAGAGAACTGGCAGCATGTGCAAATCTTAAACAGAAGAAACACAAAGTATGTCAGAGAATTTCCGAGGAAGTATGGTACTGAAATAAATCTGTAATTGTGAATGAATGTATCTGAGATATTCAGTGACCAGTGTTAAATTTGCTCATTCATAGCATTCCGTATTGACTAACTGTGTCGTTTTTAAAATCATGAAGGATATTTCATTCAATATTATACTAAGAAACATGCCCAACAGGTAGCTTCTTATTCAGGCTCTACACGAAAGCCTGTCATGTGATGTCTCTTGTAGGTATTCTCATCGAATGTTCTATTAGCTTCTCTATATTTCCTGGACAGCAGATTATTGGCTGATTTTCTCCTAGCCTAGTTAACTGAGCGGTTCTTAACCGGGAAAAGAGGAAACATTTAGTGTGGAGCAAGCAATCAAACTCCTTAAAAGACACCTTCATCGCTACAGGCATATAAAAACACAGACAGAATGATAGTTATGTCTATGTTACAAAGCTTTTGAATTAAGTAGACATTGCTCCTCGCAGAATGACCAGAAATCCCCACTTAACTTCACTATTTTAGACAATTTGGTTAGCTTCTTAGACAAGAATACACCATACTACTATACATGAATGCGTTTAACTAGAAGGTCTTTTTCAACACTCAGTATCTTTTCAATTTCAATTCCCTTGAGAATAGGTGAACATACATACGGTACTATAAATACAATAACATTATCTGGGTGGTATGAGTTTGAATCTTAGAGAAGACAAATCAGTTCCTTCGACATTGCTGACAGACGCCAACAGGCACGAAACCTAAGTCCAGAGCTTCCTGCTGACAGCCTTTATAAGATGTAACTAAGACAGATAACTAATTTTTCTTCACTGAAACATAAACTGACTTTGATAAACACTACAGGATGATTGAAGCTGAAGGGAGCATTAAAAAGCAGCAGTGTGTTGATAATACACGATTCTATATCGTTATATTATAGTCATACTATCTGGTCAATTCCATATAATAGAAAACAGATTATGCTACTCATCGATAAAAGTTGAAGAAAATTCAAGTTTATAACATTATTTCATTGAATGAGTCAACTGAAATCAATAAATGTATTCTATCCCTATTATTGTTCCATTTAAACAAAAAAACGAAGACCCAATTGCGAAGTTAAGTAACATAGATAGTCGCCATTTATATCCCAACACTTGAAAAATAATCTGATGCTCACTATGCTACTGAATACGGGATACAGTTGACTAGAGTTCTAGTGAGAACTCATGATCACTGATGTCCGCCAAGTCGGTTGTGAGAAGACATATTCACCGACGACATTAGCTGGCCATAGCGCAGAAGTTAGAATTTAGTGGGTCAATAGTGGAATGGTCAACAGGCTGGCCAAGTAAGCCCTAAGGCCCTGGATTCAATTTCCGGTTAGACTATGGGTGCGTAATGCTGAATAGTTCAGTACTCTCTGGTTTTCAACGGTCTTCTAACTGATGTCAGTTTGCCATCTAACTTGATACCAATCAAATTCCTGCAAGCTAACAACTAAAAATCTTATAACGGTTTGAAGATAATACCTTCATATGTAGGGAATTAGCATCGAGAACTGTTGACCATAAGTGATTTGATCGCTTCAAGATAAGAACGTTAGTATGCTGGTTTTCCCTTGAATCATTATATCTAGCATAGTAATAATCGTATAATTAACTTCCCAAGTGATGTGATTGAGAATGCATAAGTCACCAGAGAGATCTATTTCCATGACTTTACTTCAAAGGTGTGAAGTTACTTGGAGGTTTATACTTGTACAATGCTAACTGATAATTAACTGAGTCCACTAGCCTCCGATCAACCATCAATTAGTACAAAGTATAGAAAATGGCACACGGATGATATCTTGACCGTTATCGATGGAAATACTGAGAGAAGTAAAATCCTAGGAATTTTTAACAACGCTCATCCATCAGCCGAATTTAAAATTCAAGTACAATCAGAAGGTAAATTATCCTTCCTAGTTGTTCAGCTTTCAAGAACAACAGATAGAACTCTACAGAAATCAACTTACTGCAAGCCAAGATGGGAATGGACAGCTGACAAACTTTCACGATTCTGTATCAATAAGCAGAAAATGAAATCTCATCATGCATGCCCCTCTAGCAACCAGAATCTACCGCATATGCATCAAAGATACATTGAGTAAGGGGAATTAGAATTCTTCAAAGACACTCAAATCAAAAAATGGATATTCACCCTTCTTTACTGCCATACTTCTACTAAAGAGAAGGACCGATGTTATGCGAAAACCAGATGAGCTGAAGAAACATATAATTGTAAAAATCTGAAATTTAAGGGAGATACAAGGGATATACTGAGGTTCACCGACAGCAATACGAATAACTTTCTTTACTGCATCTCTACACTTCATCTGCACACATATATACGCTCTTCTTCAACAAAATGTCAAAGACATGATTCCCTTGTGAGCAGTCCATTCGACCCTGTGGACATAAGTCCAAAGGCCGTACACCAGTAGGACATTGCCCAACCATGGCCGTAAACGCCTAGCAGCGTGGTTGTCAAAAGGAGAACTCAGAATAGTTAAGAGTTCATTCAGTTTTGAAGCAGACTACCACTTCTGGTCACGAAACATCAGTAGACGTCCTTTCAGAGTCATGTATAAAGTAAGATGAAGTACATTCAAAAGGATTTCGCTTCACATTTTTTTCAAGTAACTGTGCGTTGGTGGCACAGTGGTTAGGACTCTCGCCGATCATGCACATGGTCTGGAGTTCGATCCCCTGCCGACGCACACCTGATTACTATCTTCGGCCTGCAAAATTTGGGCTACCGATATCACATGACTAGAAAGTTCCATACCTGTACCGAAAATACGGTGTGGAATCAAGCTGTAATCAAAAAATAAATAAATAAAAGATTCTAACAACCCATACAAAAAAACCTCAACTTTGCATTCATAAAACGTCTTATCCAGCTTCTTTTACTACTGCGGCTTTAGTGGCAATGTCAACTCCTTGAATTGTCGTAAAATAGGACTTTATGTGGTTATTTTCAATCCTATATTCTATTGTTTCCTACAAATCATTGTCAAATAAATTATTCATCACTTAAATAGTTATTTGTCAACCCTTTCGATTAAGTAGGACTATCCACAATCCTTCAAGCAGTGTTATATTTCATAAATTCTGATTTAGTTTTGTTACTAAATGACAACAAGCTCTGATCTCTGCCATCGACTTATATTGTATATATAAACCCTAAAAATAACTACACAGATTTAAAATGAAGTTCCGGAAAGAGATATGGCTTAACTACGAAGTGACATCAGTTGTAGAACTACTGGAAAGCCATGGAGTACTGAACAGCTGTTTAGTTGCACTGTGGGACTCTTCAGAATTACGTAACAATTGGAATTCAGAACCAGGATCTTGTGGTTACTAGGTGAGCTCATAGACCATTAGTCCACTGGGATCATATCCAATGGACCATGAATTCCAACTTCTGCAAGCGAGGTCTACCAAGTTAGGTAAGCGGACAGTTACTCGGCGATGATAAGTGCTAGCGGTTTCGCGATATATATATATATTATAGACTGAATGGTCGCCTTGTAAACGGAAGGGTCCTGGGTTCACTTCTGAGGTGCCCCGAACTAGGACGAAACAGTTGTCCAGTACTCTCTGCTTTCCCAGTGGTTCTCTAACTAATGCATTAGCTAGTGCTCACAGTTGCAACCAACCAAAACCCTGGAAACCAGCACTTGAAGAATAAAAGAGATCTCTGTTGGTCTCTCTGTTGACTTAATTAATTTAGGTCTCGTGTACTGGGCACTCCAACTAAAAACTGATTGAAGACATGCAATAATTTAGACATCTTACTTTACAAGCCTGCTGTGTCGAAATATATATACATACATGGCACATAATCACATTAAGCCATGTTAGATTTTAGGTCACCCACGCCATAAATCAAGGTAGGAAAAGTGAAGTAAATTACTGGCAAAAAAACAAACCAACATTTTATGCATGATTTTAGTAGTCATCATATGACGACTACAATAAAAACAGCAAGAACAAAAATGCTATCTTTATTCATCCAGTACACTACATTTATTGCGCAAAACAAAGCAAAGCAAAACAAACTCTAAAACACCATCACACTAAGTTGATTTGACCAAAAACTTGAAAAAAAAACACTTTCAAGATTAGCTATGACTGACTAATAATAGCAGGGTGTTTTGTGGATGAGTCACCATCGTCATAATATCACCTATAATACTGTGTCCTCACCAAAATTCAAAATGGTAACAAATTCATAAAGAACAGAGATAATAACGAAACAACTTGAAAAATAAGTCGTTGCGTGTATTAGTTATAGCCAATCAGATAGGTATACATACTTGCACATATATATACACATCTTATAAAGTATAACAAGCATAGCAACATCAATTTAGCTAAACTAGATATTGTTATTGTGGTTGTATTTGTGTCAGGATCTAAATGAATAATACCAATACTAATACTAATAGTAATAACGAACTAGCCTGTTAGTGTTGACTAATGCTTCACAGTATATATAGGCGACTAATTTTATCCAAAGGACTGACTCAGACGTACACATTCTATCTATCTATCTATCTATTATCATTATAAATGACCAAAAACGAACCCAGTTGACACTGCTATCCTATTCACTTTATGTGAAGGTCAAAGATGATCAGAAAACGTCACAAGCTGGTTAAGCGAACAAAAGGTTGACTTAAAAGTGCAAAATATTAATTGTTTATATATATATATATATATATATATATAAATGCAACGATAGACAATCAAACGCATTAGTGCTCAATCTGAGCTAGGAATTGTGTGAATTAGACAAGGGTAAACAAAGCACTGTATTCATAATGACGGGTGTTGTGATCATTTAAAACAGCATATCTGGTTAGTGTTTACGGCAAGAGGTAAGGGGAAGCATTAAGGTTGTGGTTAAGTTAGGGATGTAAATTTGTTTTTTATTTTTGGCACGACTCCTTGCTTCAAGGTCACTGGAAAGCATTCACGCAAGTTGCATGTCCTCCTCTTAAACTTTGCCCCTAAACTACTGGTAGCAAAACAATAATACGGAATAATGATAACACAAGAATACGAACCATTTATTGTGTGTTAGGTACTTTTAGTATTACTACTATTATTCTCAAGAGTTAGTTTAGAGAGATTTGGCTTATTTCAAGTTTGCCCACGGATGGATATCAATTAAAGAAATATTGAAAACCAAGTCTTACTTGACAGCTGTTTCGTCCTAATTTGGGATTCATCGGCAGTACTCACCAACCGGGATTCGAAACCCGTTTTTTTTTTTTTTTAGACAATTCGTGATTTTACCGTGATTACCAGCCAATTTTATCCATGAGTATTTCTTCTCACTCCCGACTGGATGGCCCCCATTGGTCACAAATTCTCACTAACACTGCCTATCATTCTTAGTAAAACATTCTACTTCCGATTTGGAATCGAAACAAGATCTTTCAGTTCATTTACTCCTGTGGTGCTAAATATATTGACCGTAACTGATAAATTGAAACCTTTTGCACATCATGTAATATGAAATTATATTCTATCACAGTGCCTAAATTCTACTCTTACACTAAAGACTGGAACTCATTGTGAAACTATGCACAGAATTATATCAATTATATCAAGGAAACAATAAGTATGTGGAGAATGATGAGGATCTAATGGGTATCGGAGATCACAAAAAGTGAATACATCAGTTATTCTGCAAACAATTTGGAACCATATCACCAACAGTTTCCAACCATTGATTCTTAGAGTCTAGAGGAGACTGCAACAAGACAGTCACCACCTTCTGACATGACTGGCCCAGACCAAAAGTCAAAAACTTTATGGATTGATACCCTCTTTTGATCTGACCACCCCTGACTATTTTCCAAACTAATCCTATGTCAAGAGATGGGGTGGCTCGAAATGCATAACACATGTTCTAGCCATCTCACAACCTCATCAATTGACTTGCACTTGTTATATAACACTGCTCCTAGCTTTAATATTACTCGCCATGTTATACCATCTAATATGTTTGATAGAGCCCAAACATCTGTGGACACAGACAACTAGCCTTTTCACGTCTTTCAGTCATAAATAGGAACACAGCAAACTGCTGCTCAGTACATACTTTCTTTGATGGATAGCCAGATATTACATCTACGCCAGAAATGATGTTAGTTAGCAAATCCCATACAAACAAATGAAATAAGATACAAATCACTGGCACAATGGTAGGATGCTCGCCAACAATACACGTAGTCTGGGTCCAAATCCTGGACTTACTCACTTACACCTAGCCTAGTTTACTAGCCGATAGGAGGCCTGGAAATCAAGGGTGTATGGGGCGTGAGGCTGAAAGCGCAAATCCTGTAAGAAAGATAACACTGGCGCTACTGAAACGCTAAAGCTTAAAGCTTGAAGTCTTATGTTCCACTCGGGACACCGACTCAACAAACTACAAAAAATATCCTGAATAAACAATAACCTAACAGTCAGACTTTTAATAACAATACAATTGTGAGACAAGACTGAGGATGGTGGAGAACACAAAAGATATTCTAAGTTTTCAATCACATAAAGGCCTGATATATCACTGAAACATAATCTGAGGCATTATGAATCGGAAAATGTTGACGAAATGATATCAAAATTCATCACAATAATAGAGAAAAAGTAATGACTAACCTCTCACCTGATTACTCGTCATCCGCTCAAATTAATAGTAATAATAATAATATAATATGTAACTCATCTTGTACACTCTATTTTGTTTTATTGCGTAGGATTCCCAAAGTGCGTTTTCGCGTTAATTTTGCCTTTGATTATGTTGTTGCCTAGTCTTTGTTGGCATGCATCGCCTCCTAGTACAGACGCTTTTAAGGTGTCTGAGGATTAACGTGAAGTTATTTTGGTTCATGATGACTAGCAGCGTAGCGTTCAGGATGCCCATATCACCCCATTCGGGACTTCCCTCAACTGGATTTACCTGTTGTGTGTATGTGTGTGCGCAACACTGAACGCTGAACTGTTTTTATTGCTTTCTCTTGTCAGATATGCTTTATATTGATCAGAGTTTACAAATAATCATACTTTGTGATTTCCACACCTCTTCTTCGCGATAAATCTGTTAAATGGAGAGACACAAAATGAGGGATTGACAGTAAAAACAAAGGAACCGCATCAACTTAATATATGTATATATAATACTTAATTAAAACGTAGTTCAACTACTCAGAGGGTATCATTTACGCTGACATTCATAATCAATGACTATTAGATAATTGTCGTGTAGATTTCATCACAAGCCAGCACCAATTAGAGAACTAGTGAATACTATGATGTATTTGACAGCTGTTTCATCCCATTTAGGGACTTTTCAGTAGTACACACCTAAGAATTTCAGGTTATGAGGCCGGTTCTCTGACTGCACTGTTACTGGGTTCGAATTTAATGACTCATGAATGCCATCTTCTGTCAACTCATGATATTGGCTTGCCAACTAATCACTGAAATTGATGAGCATCCGCGTCCCACCTAACTCCACAAGCTATTATTAATCCTCAGAACTCAATGAGATATATTCTCTAGTCACTAATGATCAGGATATTTACATTCTGAATGTCAGAGTTTCACTTCTGAGCAATTTCAATGCAGATTTTATAAAAAACCAACATCATAATCAGAAAAATTATTGGAAACAAATGGAGCACTGTACAGCTATTTATTGTTTCCTGGTTTCAGAGCTCTTCAACAATACTCTCCCAACTGTAAAAATGATAAAGTCATAACATTTTTAAGTTGAAGTCTAACAGACTATTCAAATCAAGTCGTCATTTTACATTTACCATTGTAGATACGTAGCGTGTGCTATTGACAATATTTTTAAGTAGTATATTTTGTGCATGGTGTTTTCTGCAAAAAAAACATTGAATATCAAAGCAATGAACTAAGAGTGACAAAATCAGGGAATGGAATAGCCTTGTGTGAAACAACCCAGAAAATATCAAAGCAAGACTAACTGACTAAGTTTCAACATAGAACTTTGCACGAAACAGTAGCAGTTCAACTTGCCATACCCTATACAGCACACAAAAGTAGATGAAACAGAGAAAAAAACGAAGAAGGAATAGCATCATGGAAAAACATGAGGATTTTATTTAATACAAGAGATCATAAAGACAGAATACATCTGAGCCTTATCACCAAGTCTCCAGCAATTGATTCTTAGCGTCTCAAGAACCCCAACCAGGCATACCACTACTTCCTACAAGAAGCAAATCAATAAACAAAGACTTCATAAGTTGATACCAGGTTTTGGTTTGATCACAAATTAACTCTTTTCCATATATTTTGCGTTATACCTCTCTCTGTACATCAAGTTAATTCTCAATTTACACAGTTTGACGTCAGATTTCACCAGTTCTCTTTGAAAAGCGAAATTATTTAGATCTCTATAACACGTGATCACTTTGATACCATAAATGGGCCAAGTTAAATTATATCCATTCAGGAGTGCGAACATACCAGTGACCTTGAGTACATACCACTCATTGGATAACTGGACCTACCATTATAATTATAATTATTATTATAGCGACACTATGAACGCTGTTTTAATGAAATGAGGCATAACTTTCATCCCGAACTTGTTTATAAGCACTATTTGGATAATGTGTTGATAACTCATCAGGGTTATGTTTTAGGTTAGGATTAATTTTAACGTGTTTAATTTTTATCTGCATTTTTCTAGAAAGTAGTTGTCAAACCCCTTTTTGGAACTCATGATAATTCAATCGAGGTCTTTCGGGGAAGACTAAAAATCAGGACAAAAAAAGAAATAAATGGGTCACAAAATGAATTATTGATATAAGTATAAAACGTAGGCACTGTGGTAGAGTATAACTCCATCATGGATAAGATTTTATTTTGATAAATCACACACAGTGTTGTACAGTAATATTAACTGAGCACAAACTATTGCTCATAATCATATCAAGTAACTCACACAACTTTTTCCTTTCATTTATATATATATATATATGTGGAGTCGATTAGATATTGGATTAAAAATCAATGTAAGATAATGTCCATTCAGAAATAATAGTACGAGTGTTATTGACCCATTACAATTACATGGGAATACGAATGTTTTATACGAGTGTTTTTTTATAGTCATAATAAGTTTTTTATTAGAATGTTGTAATGTGTTTGAATTGAAATAGAGTTTTAAGATTATTTATTATCCTCTTCTGATTTGACTTGAGGTAATAATATCTTCCATATTTCTGGTATTTGCATTGAGTCATTTCTGTTGCATGTGTCGGGTGTAGACTCGATGAACCAGGCAGGATTCATTAATCAATCCTCCTCTCCACCTACCTAGATTACTTTTTAGAATTTTAACCCTCTCCCTCCCTATTGTGTGGTTGTTTGTTAATGCGTGCAAGTGCAATAGCTGAGCTTTTTTCTAAATTACTTATCTTCTCGGGGTCAACTATTTTTACCTTAGCTAAATTCTTATGTTCTGATAATTTCAGTGCACTCGATCTATTAGTTTGACCTATGTAGTTAACATAACTCATAGTCATTGCAGGGTATTCTGTAAATTATATTATTTTATCTAATTAGGTCCACTGGGTCCTTTAACCTACAGAGCTTGTCCTACCTGAGTGAGTTTGTAGGTTTGAATGTCACCCTAATTCCTGCTTTATTAAGAATCCTACGTAGGGTCTCAGATGTCCCCTCTTTATATGGTATAACAGTGGATGACTTATATTCTCCCTTATTTATGTTATTATTAATAGTTTCACAATTATTTTTATTTTTCGCTTGCCCTTTTCTGATCTTCCTAATGAATTTAAAAGGATAGTTATTTAACACCAAAGCCTCTTCTATCTGTTTTAGTTCATCATTTAGGTCTTTTCTTGTGCTACTTAGTGCTACTGCTCGGTTTGTTAAACACTTAACTAAGCCTGACTTAACGTGTGTAAATCGTGTGTGTAACATTGATTTTTAATCCAATATCTAATCCATTCAACACATGTATATAAATGAAAAGAAAAAGTTGTGTGAGTTACTTGATATGATCATGAGCAATAGTTTGTGCTCTAAACGTCATCAGTTAATATTACTGTACAACACTGTGTGTGATTTACCAAAATAAAATCTTATCCATAATGGAATCACAAAATGAAGTTGTCTTCAGTTACTTCGATGAATACATGACTAGAAAATGGTCTAACCTAGAAAGTAATACTAATCATTATAATTGGAAGATATTTTTAAGTCGCGTCAGGGAAAACATCCTGTGTCTAATGTGTTTTATCATTAATCTTTGTAGTTCTCTTGTAAATAAACATCATTTTGATGTAAAAAAAATAACAACAGGCTGTTATGATTGTGTCGCCCCAAGAGCAGTCGTGCATTCATATTCTATGGATATCTATAGTTTAACTTCACTTATAAATTGTAGTCAAAAATTATGGCATATTTGTACAGAACTCTATAATTTTATTAGACGCTAGTAACTAGTGTGACATGTCTAGTCCTTTCTTTGGTGCAGACTGAATTCTATCAGTCAGGTTGTAGTGTGGCCACCATTCTAGATAGCTCGCCATCACGGTGCACATTGATTTGGTGATATTAGATGGTTGGAGGCAGTCGGCAGGAAGCCATGAACCTAGGTTTCGTGCTAGTTGGCACTCGTGAGCAAGGCGTATCAGCAACCTTGAAGGAACTCATGTCCCTTCTGAGATTCGAACCCGCATCACCCAGTGCTGCAGTCAGAGACGTTACCATTGAGATATTGAGAATCGCCACTGACCTCCTGTAGTTGTATGCGACTCACATCACTGACCAGGAGTGCTTGTTTGTTAGCCAGATCGAAGTGATCTAAAATTAACCAACTGATTATCATTTCATCCAAGTACCTATCCATAATTCAAGTAGTGGTTTGAACTAATCTGGCCCTCTGAGATCAGTTAAACCTGATACAACTTTGATGAGCTCGACACAAAACAAGTGAAATCGCACCGCTGTCTGTTGTTCAGATCACTTAGATCTCGCTGGTTGGTTGGCTGGCTAGCTAGTCAGCAGCAAGTTCTACTTGTTAAGGTAACAAGGGGAGGGAAATACTCATTTCAGTCAATCAGTAGTATACAGCTGCATGCATGTAATATGTAGTAAACTTATGGGAATGAGAATATAAATATTTATTGTCGTTTATTGTCTGCACAGAAAAACAACAATCATTTATGAAGTGGATAAATAAAGTCGAGACAGATGTGTTATTATTCTATTGATAAATATGTTGACGATGATGATGATGTTAAGCACAGATTACATGCAATTATTTTTAATACACATGTATGTGTAGTTTATGATGTATATTCCACGTGAAGACCAATTCTACAACACATACACACACGTATACCTATGCAACACTACTAAAGTCCAAATTATGCAAAACTGTCCAGAAATTAGACTAATGAAATACAAATAACCTTGAAGTATAATTGGTTTATTTTTATCTCATGCATAATATTAACACATTGGATAAACATTTTGTTGTAGACACAGGGGTGTAGTACAACAACATACAAAGTGAATAATAACACCAATAAATAGATTTATGGTGATATTTGTGCTTCTAAGTTTAGTATCTATCATCCATGTAACCTAAGTTGATATTATTAATGTAGTTAGTGAGAAAACATATCATTCAAGGTTAAAAATCAAAGTTAAAAATTATTATTAATAGAAATTACTATTATTCCCTTAGGTTGTGAGTGGAACAATCCCTTTTAGCTAACTCCACGATTGTGCATAAGCTCTTATCTACCCCAATGTCATCTGATTCAGGGTTTCACATTAAGGCTCAACTTGAGGTTTCTTGCTTAACGGCTGATATCACTCTGTGGTCTCCGCAGAGCGAATGTCCAATCCGTCTCCATTTCCTTTGGCCTTTTCGTTGGGTAACAGGTTCATGGATATTTCTTTGGACTTAAGAGTGCATTGTTGCTTATCCTTTATGGCTGGTCATCTAATCTTTAGTGTAGAACTGTTGATAAAATCCAGAAACCTGTTCAAAGTGCATTTTGGGAACACGTGTGCCAAGTCTCTGAACTATATAGGAGCACTGACTAAAATGATAATAATGTTAGAAATCGAAATGCCCATGGCAGCAGCTTTCCACACTGATTTCTGAGTAAGGAAGGTCTACCTGTCCAGTCATCATTGGGCTTTGACATCTTCATCTGTGCCGCCAGTAATTTAAACGGTTCTATCTAGTTAAGTGAAACACGCGGCTTCCTTCAAATTTCTTCCGTTATTAATGACTGATACCTATTGTTCTTATTGGTTTGGTACCTTTATCATCTCTGTCTTCTTTACGTTCACTAGAGGTTTTATCGTCACTGTCTGCCTCTTCTACTAACTGGTTGATTTTCACCTGTAGATCTTTGAGATTACGGGACACTGGACATAAATCATCCGCGAAGTCCAGGTCTTCCAGAGTTTTCTTGATTGGTCCACGTGTCTCTGTCTTCTTGCTCCTGAAGTACGGTGAGTTGCACGATTCCGTCCACCACAATCAGGAATATCATCGGTAATAGTCTTTTCTTACTGCTGTTTTCACTTCGCAGATATCGTTGAGTTTTCCGTCGTAAGAATAATAAAGGTGATAAGTAGATTCAGTTGCGAAAAAATCAGCGCCTCCATATATTGGTCCAATGGTGTGAAGTTTTACATATTCTGGTTTACGACTTTGCTAAGCGAGCTGATGTCACGATGCATTATCCTCCTGTTCTGTCGGATATTTCTAACATCCTCTTTAGTCGCGACCTTCTTCACTTATCTCTTCCCTTAAAATCAAAAGAAATTTTATAAGAATTTATTCTCATACGGCTACATTTAAAACTTCAATCATACCATATTTAGCATGGTTGTTGTGTGAAGAGATAAATGTCAGAAAACAGCCTATAAGCCCACTTTATAACCTGTAAATAAATAGTAATTCCACTTTGTATAAAGATTATTGTTTGGAATAAAGTGCTTACCACTAATATTTTATTATTTCAGTGATTGCCTATGTCATACTAAGTTCGTCAAATAAACTATTACACCTTGGAATCAATGAAATTGCTACAAATCCTACATGTGTTTATTTTCAGGTGTTGGTTTGCAGGGATTTGATTTATTTCTGGATTGATAACAAACCGACACTTTCTAGAAAAATCACTAGAAATCAGGAAGTACTGGAAAGCTGTTTCGTCCTAGTTGGGGACTCTTCATCAGTACGTATCTATTCCTTATTCCTAGAGACTGAATGCAGGACCTTCAGGATTTCGCTCGAGTGGCTGAACGGTCTACAAGCTCGTCTTGTAACCTAAGGGTCTTGGACGCAGCACTGAGGTGATGGATGCCCACCACTGAGGAGTTTCAAACAATGTATATATTTACTAATTACAAGATGTTTCATTCTGTAATTAAAAATTATTGCAGAACACCATCGATTTAAGCAGCAAAAAGAATAAGATTCATGGCAGAAATGAGAACAGAAACTAAATGCAGGAAATATGGAAGAATAACTAAGTCAGTTTCTCCAGTTCAAAGGTATGCCGTAGTACATGCTGTAAAAACACATGGGCAGTAATCATGAAGAATAATATAATAATAAGAAAACGAACAAAATATTTTCGCTAATAGAGAAACCATAAGATTGATCGATAAATCATACGTGTATGAATTCAAAGAGTGCTTTTTGGTGGATTATCAAGACGTTTATTACCATACATGTACAGTTAAAGTTATTTACTAAGAATGTTACTTACAGTAAATTGTGTCGACTCAAGCAATCGGACCAACCAAATGAATATAAACAGAAAACTATTTATAGAGAACAAATTACGTAAGAGAAAATAATCATACAAGATGGCAATCACTTATATATACCAGAAGTGTCTCCCGGTTTGTCATCGGGATTCTCAATATTACTTAGTCCAAACCACTTTTTGTACATGGAATCATGGAAATATATGGATGCCATGTCATTTATTTACTCATTTGACGCTAGAATACTGTTTTTCAAGTGCCCCACCCACTCTCAAGTGCGTCAGTGGATCACAGAATCAATACTCTCCAACCACTCACTTGGCTTAGAGCTTGATCCCTGGTCGACGCACTTCTAAACCTCAGCTAACTAGTAGCAAGCCAAGTAAAGAGGATAGGTTAGGCTTGGGACTAATAACCCCACCCCGTAGAAAAGAAGAGAATCACTGCTACCGAAACTTCAAAGCTCACAGCTTGAATCCCTATGTTCCACTAGGAAAGTAAAGAAATAGAAGAAATCTGGAATTAGTGTGCATTCAATCCCACAGGTCAGTAAAATCATAAGAATGATTTCCGATGTTGTGAATATCTTTGTAAATCCATTCCAGATCATTTGGTCAGTCATTCGCTTGGATCGTTTTTTCTGTACCTTAGTCTTAACCCCCCCCCCTCATTAAACCAAAATGAAAGCAAACTGCTAATGATCAGCCTCATGTTTCTTCACATTTCGATGACAAAAAAACTTAGTAATACACTAATCAAGGCGTAGAAAAGAGAGGCTGATATAATGTCATTATCCACTAGTTACTGTTTCAAGCATAATTTTATTTGCTGTGCGTAATAAGTTAAAACCTTCCAAGCCTGGTTTTCGTAGGCTTTATTTCATTTCTGGCACAGTTCACCTTTATACAGTCAAGAAGTGCATGCACTGATGATCTTGAAATGAGCAAATTTGTGTTCATAACCCAACCCTAAAATTAATCTTACTTTAACCTGACTCTAACCTGTCCCAAACCCAACCTACTGCTGACGAGATGAATGTCACGCTACTTACTTGATTTAACTGATCCGCTCTAACTGGGCACTCAGGGGTAATTGGTGTGTTCATGCCTGCTGGGTGTCTTAAGTTTAACTTCACCCTTTTTCTTTTGTTTTAGTAATATTCTAACTCACTATGCATATAAGAAACATAAACTAGCTGTTATGCAAATGCTTTGAGTTTCTTGTATGATCAGTCTTTCCCTTGAATATATACTTATTTCTTAGGAATTACCACTTTGTTTAATCCCTATCTTATGATTATGGATGGGTGAGTAACACTCTTTTACTGATATCTAATAATATTTTAGTCAACCAAGTTTCTATAATCGATGTATGATTACAACAAATACATTTGATCTTGCATCTACATTTCATACAGTCTTGATTATGTATGTCAGTTGTTCAATAGTAGACTACTTGTCTGTCAAGAAAAAGGTGTGGATTCGACTCCTGACTGAGGCACTCCTATACCTCACCTAGTTTATAAGCTATCAGTAAGACCAGAAAAAAGTGATGGATGAGCGTGAAGCTAGCAACTTTACCTGTAAAAATAGCAACAACATCCAAGTTACTCTAATTTCAAAAATAGTTTGAAGTCTCCTATATGTCCCGCTCGAAACGAAAAAGAATGCAACAAAATAGTCTTGGTAAGATTCTCTAACCAACAGTTTACGTTTTTAAGTGTATATTCTTAGTTACGCATTTCACTAAAAACCTAACCTTACTGATTGTGTTCTGTATAAGGTTTCTAAGGTTCCTTCCTTGTTTAACAGTAGTGTACATGTTTTGAAGATTTCTTTCTCCACGGAGAAAACTGACACCCATCAATTCCATATAGAAAGCTTTACTGGTCATAAAGTAAAGATGCATAAGCAACCAAAAGTTTAAATATCGTATTAGCTTTTGATGCATTCATCTAACATTTAGACTTTCTGTTCGCCTCAGATACGTACTGCACGTCTTCATCTATGGAAAGGTTTATCGATTACAAATAAGTATTCAGTGTATTTTACTTTGTCATCCTTATTCAAGGGGGGGAAAGAAGTTACTGACGAGGCACCATCCGGTTGGTCCTGACTACAGATAATGCCTTAATGTTATCTAACATGAAATAGTTTTTACACAGTTACACAATCCGATTTTGTAGAGATGCCAACATGGTACTTAACTTCCTACTGTAATTCATGCATATCTGTGATCTTTTCTTGGTAACATAGATGTATAACTAAGTAGAAGTTATTTGATGGATGTCACTAGCAATCGGATCCGGGATGGACAATTTCGTTCTGTTCGGGACTCTTCAGTTGGACGTACCTGCAATACTCAGTGACTGTTGGATGATGTTTTCACTGAGATTCGAACCCATCACCCAACATTTGTGTCACTTGGGCCATGGGAACCTCCTCTTGTGCAGAAATTATGCTTCCTGGGTTCTAGTCTAATTACTGTAGTGGTAGAAGATAAGAGAATTGACAATGGGACCTTTATTAAGGAAAGACGCGTCATATCTATACATTCTTGGTCATACTAAAGTTCGGCTAAGTCAGAGGAGAATAAACTGATATGAATGGTTGATGATTAGTCCAATGTTAAACAAGTTTTCCAATGAGGTTATTTCATGTCCACAACGTAAACTAAATCCAAGTTTGAGGAATAAACACTCCTACCTGTGCACCGATTGAATTCCAATGTTAATTTCAATTTTGGTCGCTTTATATCAATCTGCATCACGCTACAGTGCATCCGGCTGACAAGTCCCAAATAGGAAGAAATGTGCATCCTGGATTCAAATGCTAGTCCCTATCTACCATACAACACTATCTTAGTTCTTAGACATCATTGAAACATCCGTATAAGGAGCCAATATGTTAAAAGAGACTAAACATTTCCATCCAACATAATCAGTCAACGAAAAATAGAAAATTAAATAAACAGGGATTAGTTTAAATGACCTAAATAGCTACGGATTATTAAGAAAAATCTTATTGAAAAATTAAGAAGCTAGAGAAATACAAAAGTTATTAGCATCAAAAGTAATCAAATGCTGGTAAGGAACATATGAGTTAGCGACTCAATGTTTACAATGCAAGGTGTCTTTCCAAGCACTGTGACACTTTAAGCTAAGTCCTCAGTCTAATTTTCATGACTTTTATAATCAAAGTGAATCTTCAATGTTTGAGTAATTGTATGTTTTGATCGAAGTTCAAGAATGTCCTTCCACTCAGTTCATACACACCATTTTTCTTATCCACTTTAAGACTGAATTATATCTGGGAAATATTCGTCTAATGGAAATTGACTTGGTCTAACTACTACCTTTTTTGTCACAGACTGATTTTCTGGATATGACCCACTAGTTCAATGGAAGACTATATCATGAGCATGTTGTTCTCAAATGACCACCTGGATAACTGAATTCTGAAGGGAATGTGTGACTTCAAGGTTTGCAGTTCCATTAGCTATGTTGTTGTTTATTTAACGAATTGTGGTGACTAGGCCCGCACCCAAACTTACTGACGGCTAGTAATCTAGGCAAAGTTTAGGTTTAAGTCAACGGGGAACTGAACACAGACTTCTTATGAGGCTTTGCTGTGAAATTTATGGTGAAATTAAAAACTCTCGAAAGATACGAATGTGTCAGTGACACTCAGATGGCCAATGGCGCTATAAAGATACATTTGGGTCCTTTGTTCAACTCTAAACCTAATCTCTCCCTAACCTAAACTTAAACCAACCAAATATCATGTGTAATATTCTTACACTTCTTTCAACAACCGTTTCTATGTGTATAGTGTAATTTGCTGGATTTCAGTGCGTAGCACCAACTGAGCCTTCCTAGGTCGTCAGTGCGTTCGCGTCTGCTGAAGGTCTATTCTGTAACTTCGTTCACTTAATAAGTGAACACTTTAAAACAAACTCTTTAGAAGTGTTATCATTATTAAAATTAATAAATACACCAAACTAAATTGCCAAAATAATTCTGTAGGAATACTATGAAATACCCAAATGGCCAACTTCTACCTTCTTTTGATTTGTTTTGAAAAGCAAACTCCTGGCAGGCATCATATATAGTGATCATATGCAAAGGCAGATACTTTAATACGTATATGGTACACAGTAAGGGTTGTGTTTTGATGGCTTTTTAGACAGCAATTAAGAGTGGGTTGGTTACAAAATAAACCGAAACAGAACATGCCACTCTAAATATTTTAAAGCATCATAAATCATATTTTTATACAAAACCTGAAGCTTTACGTCATTCTATTGTTTATGTGTTAAGATGGGCTAAGTAAAATGCTTAAGACCGCTAATTCAATCATAGGAAGAAGTATCATTACCACACATATACCCCTCAGAATGTTATATAAAGTTTAGAGGAGTTGCGTAGATGAAAATGAGATGTTAAATACTTCTGCAGTGTTGCTCAAAAAGAGGAACAAAAAAAAAAATCCCAAGTGGGGAATTCTTAACAAGCTGAGAGATCATGGTGTCATTGAACCCCACAAGTCAGTATAAGGAGAAACTTACAAAGATTGTGTGCGAACTGTTGACAAAAGCTCTGATATTTATAATCTACCGAGAAATGGTTTTGAAGTCGAGTATACTAACAGAGATAGTCGGCAGAAATAAGTTAGGATATTGTTCCATTGAGATTTAGAGACAGTTTAAAGATGAGATCCGAGTAAAGTAAAACAATTAAATCTGAGAAAAATACAGTAGACTTCATCGCTTCGATTCATTATTTCTTGCTTCCTTTGCTTTCTGTGTGGGAAATAGGGCTTCAGACTATTCTGAAGTTTTAAGCAGCGGTGGTATTGTTTTCCCTAGGTTTTGTGTGTAGCTTCCCATACAACCTTCCTTTTTTCAAGGTTTACTATCAGCTGGTAAGCTAGATGAGGTTTTTTGAAGTCTGTCGACTGAAAATCGAATCCAGACCACGTGAGTCGTTGGTGAGCATCCTAACACTGATGCATAATAACACTGAATTATACAACACCGCAGAAAATCTACTTGAATAATATACCGGAGAAATGAGTCGTCCCAGCAACTAAAATGATTTAAGGGGTATAATTAGTTTCAAGATAAAATACAATAATTATAATTCTTGTGCCTAATAAATTACTCTGATATTTTTTTCTTGTAAATAACAGGATGAAACTTAAAGTGTCACCAAATCTTTTTTTTAAGAGTAAGAAACCAATGGAGTAATAACCATGAGATATGTTCAGTGATGACTGGCTTTTACTGATAGAATTTGTCATGCGGTCACCAAGCATGCTGACTCAACACTTTGTGCATCTTGTCCAGTTGGATGATCTGCTCCCCTTAAGATGGAAACTTCTCGCTTAAGAGTAGCTACCTTAATACTTCAAAAGAGGTTTGAGCAACTAGATAGAAATAACTTCGTAATATATGATGGTGACTGCACCTGCTAAGTGTTCACTTGATGAACAAAGATTCGACGACCAAACTCAATCTCCAACTAACCATATATTTGTTCTTAATATTTTAACTTTGAAGTTCCAGTAGCTGTGGTGTTGTTTTTAAGTGATGGAGTTGTTAGCCTCACACCAAACCATCTTTTTTCCTGGTTTTACCACCATTTTGGTGAGGTTTATGTCTACATCGATTGAGAATTGAACGAAGACTATGTGAGTTGATGATGAGCATTATCTCAGTGAACAATCGATGAATACAATCTAAATAAATAAATAGTTCCTCATACTCATATCACCTCGCAAGTAATCACTTCTATGAGTTGCTAAAAGGAAAACTCAATTTTCTTATTATTTATAATTCAGGGATACTTTTGGGGGGAACACTAAATTCAGTGACAAAAAAGTGATATGAAACCCACTTTTACCCCTTTCGCTTTTAACCAATCTTCCATGGAATAAGACATCATTTCGTACATAGACCTCAGTATACATAATGCTGATACAACTCGTAGGCATATGATTATGAAGATTAATTTAAGAAAGTTTTTGTATATACGTGATTCATATTAGACCAATAAATAAGGCATATCTACACGCCGCATAGGCGTTAGTAATTCAATGGTAGAATGCTTACCGACCGTGTATGTCATCAAGGTTCGGTTTTCCGCCTAGATTACTAGCTGAAGGTATACCAGGAATAGAGATAATATTGGATATAAGGATAGCAATCTCACCCCGTAAAAGAGCACCGCTGCCAGCGAAAGCTCTACAAGCTTGAAACCCTAAGTTCTGTTTATAACGTAAGGAATGAAGTAGAACAAGAGGACACCGAGTAAAAAGGCTAGGGATTACTAGCAAAATGATGATCTGAATTCTGTAGATTATAAAATCACTCAATAAATATATCAGCTTATCATAGTAATAATGAAAGCAAACATTGTTTTACTTAAGGTCACTTCTCTATAATATAATACTTCATCGGAATAAATGTTAAACGGTAATTAGAGAAATTTACCAACATATTAGACAATATGGTAAAGTTAGAAAATAGGCATTCAGCATGCGTGAAAGCACCAATGACTTTGGAACCAACAGTGTCGGCAAAACGGAAATTTGGGTTCCTAAGTCAACATTAACTCCAATGTTTCTCTAAGCTAACCTTAAACTAACGAGTGGCTTTATTGCATATCCCCGCTAATTGCAGCATCGTAGTCCTTTGTTATGGTTTGTATGCTTTTTAAATGAAGTTTTGCATTAAACAATTTTTTCTAGCGTACACGTTATCGGTAGCACTATACTCTGCAACTGCGTTACATCTGCTGCCATTTTATCAGAAAATCTTGTTCAATACTGATATCTGCTCCATATAGCGGATTAAAGGAGGCAGCTAAATGTATACTATTGAATTTACCTGAAATAATGCTTGTGTATTTTGCCCTATTTATTGAAACGCGCCCTAATACCCAACTGGAGAAAGGTGGTGCCAGTTCAAAAAAGAGACATGCCATATAATCGCCTTTCTTACAGCCTTACTCTACCCTGAAGAGTCAGCAATTATCTCTCCCTAAAAGCTCATTCCATTGATAATAATAATAATATTTATAATAGTTAGGCTCGACCATGTTCTTAACATTGAATAAAGGTGTTAAATTCACCATACCATATCTCAGATTTGCAAAATAATATTCTACCTACTATCTTAATAGCAGTATGTGTTGTATACACACTTAGCATTTATAAATTAACAAAATGTCTCATATCCAGAAATATATTAGTCTGGAATATATAAAGATGACTCATCACACATCCGCCTAACATTTTCTGTCTTATATATACGCCCTAGTTAAAATGTATTCTGTATGTACTTGTTGAAAAGTATATATATTATTATGTGGATAAAAATAAGGTCAGCGTCACATATATATTTGTTTATTGGTTAAGAATTTTCTAGTACAAATTATTTATGTCTGGACTTCATAAGAAAATGCTGAAAGATATGTAGTTTAAAGGATACTGAGTTTATCAATCTTAAATCTAATTTTCAAGAGTTGGTTTGTGTAAGGATGTAACTGCTTTCAAAGCTTGATCCCGTTAGACTCCCTCAGCACTTAATTGCAGTTGTTTAGTGGTGTTCAGCCAGCTCGCATTGTGAATGGGAAGTCGTGGCTTCAGTCCCAAGGGATCGGAGTTACTAGTTGGTATTGCTGAAGAGTCGCTAACTAGAAAAAAGCCCTGTCTATTAATTTCTGAGTATTTAATAGTTCCTTAACTGATCATTAAGTTCATGACCAAACTTCGGTTAAATAAATAGGCTAGATTGATTGAATACTAATATGTTGAAGACATTGGGGGCGTTTTTGAAGAGTTATTTATTTTATTTAAGTTTATAAATTACAGGTTCCTCTGGCAAGTTTGTCGACTATTTTCATCATTCAACAACAGCTTATTTTATGTGATTACTGAGATATCACAGCAGACGTCAACCTTTCACTTGTTCTCCTTCCTTTTACATTTTAGTATTAAATAACTGGACTCCAAATATAAATCTTATTCTTTATCAGTTTCACATGAACAAACTACTTACAAGCTTGATGGGTTTCTCTACCAGAAGGTAATCCAATAAACATATAACCGTTTAATTTGGTGAATGTAATGAAACGCTGAAGTCAGTCGTCTTTTTGTGTGATATACTGTCAACTTCTGAGGTTATCCTGACATGTTTTCTAGTTAGTAGGAACCACTATTACACATCGGATATAGGAAACATCCACAAGCTTACAAGATGAACAAAGTGTACGAACAGTTAAGGATCTTCCATGTTCTACGAAATAGTCTAATCCAGGGTTAATAAAAGGCAGTGAAACCGTCATACATTTTAAATCAATATAAATCTACACAGAAAACATTCTTCTACGATAGAATATACAATGGTGAAGTTCACACGCTTTAAGGGAAGCATAAGAACTATACTCATCTAGTAGTTAACACTCCCATCAGACTGAGTGAATGAGTACAAAAGTCTTAGAAATACACAATGACTATCCTACTATAGACTACAATAAAGACTGATTGGTTGATATACTGAAGTGGAGTCTTGCATGAGAATCTGTTAGCTCAACCTCTCACAATTTGATACAACATACAAACTATCGTAATAATACCAAAATAAACACTTCTATGTGAGAAAAAAGTGAATAGCTAAAGTGAAAGCAATAAAAATGTTTGATATTTCAAAGATCAGTGGATATATACTTGTGCTGCTGAACAACCTTCAGATTTTATAAAACACACACTCACAGATACTAAACATCTCACGTAACTGAGATGATCAACAGTCTGAAACACCATAACTTGATACACCATTCTGAATTCACCTCTTACCTAATTTAGGCGAAATTTTCAAATAAGGAAAAAGACTAGCTCAGAATATACAACAGACCCCATTTGCTAACTTAGTCCGTAAGGACTTACTGATTAGATCACTCTCCGTAACACTAACTCTATAACATTACTATAAAGTTCTCTTCAATATGAAAGCGACAGAACAAAGACATTTCTACAGTATGTAATGAAATACATGCATTGAAGCATTTATGACGAATGATGCGTTTAACTGATGGTTGCTTCAAGGTGATTTTTGAGGTTACTCGGTCGATTGTTTGGTGCAGGGGGCTATAATTTAACTTTGCCCATTAAGGTAATAAACAAGTTAGCACCAGGCACAGCCTATTCGGTTGAAGGTTGGTTGACACTTATTAATCCTACAGAAAAACACTTCTATTCAGTTTAACATCAAAGTGCTTTCACTTAAGTACAGGGGTAGGGTTGACAGATAGTTTACTCAATATAAGAAAGGAAGTTGTATCAATTGCGATGTGTACGACATCAGATCAATAAGAAACTTGGACATACCAACAAAATAATACTAATCACATTTGCTTAAGTTTCATACTAAGCAAACATCGAGATTATGAGGCCCTTCCAAGATATTACCAACCAGAATTGCAACAGGGCGCCTAAATAACTGCAAAAATAATTAATCAAGCCAAAGCAGCTAAATAAAGGAACGACGTGACAACTGAATGTATCAATAAATGAAGCATCTAAATCTGACAATCATACCAATACTAATACTACCAATCACATCAACAGTAATGACAGAACGTTGATATTAATTCCAACTAACTGTGTAAGGTTTCTTTTTATGCTTTGAGTTCTGAATGGAACGCAGAGTTTCAAGCTGTGAAGCTTCACTAGCAGATGCCGTGGGGGTGGAATTGTTAGTCTTACGTTCAACTTTCCCTTTTTTCCGAGCTTACTGCCAGTTGCTTGAGGCTGGGGAATAGAAGTCAGGACCACGTGAGTAGTTAGGGTGTATTCTACTATGGAATCACCAATGCATCCTTACAAGGTCTTACTGTTTATTAAATAACTAAAACAATGTGTAAACATTTTAGAATTCAAACATTTATCCTTTATTTTAGCATCATTTATGTGACGATACCTAGCATTAGTGGTGAACTGAACACTCTCGACCTTTGACACTTCAGATGAATGCATCTGCATCGAATAAAAGCCGTATCCACTCTAATCATCTTTACTAACGTAAAATAATAATAATCCTAACCACCTTATTCCAAGCAATAATGTTTACACAGAATGGAATATTCAGAATTATAAATACCGCGATAATTTATCTCCTTTTATAAATATATAGAACACATTAAGTAGTAAAAAACAATGAAGTCTCAAGAGCTGAAAGTTAATAGAGAAATAAGTATATCTAATAACAGTTTTGGATATAATTTACTGTTTGTTTACAAATTTTAAAGGAGGTTTAGAGGCTCTTTCCTGACATTTGTCTTCCCACACAACAACCAAAAGAGATATTAGAAGAAAGGTGTGAATAAAGAGGATGCTCAGCTTGTGACAAGACGACTTAAGCTAACTGCTTTCAGGAATTAAAATGCATATTAACAACAACGTCAGTTAGTTGGGTTAAAGGCAAACCACTAAACCTCGCTTACAGCCTTCAAAGTTTTGCATGATATAGCATAGTCTTTCTCTGAAATCCTACTGAAAATGGCGAGACAATAAAGAAGAGATAAAATATATGAAATAAAAAAATCTAAGAGGAAAGATTGAGTTAAGTCAGGATGTCTCAACTTCCTTATAAAATAAGTCAAACAAAAGACTGTTCATAGAAATCAACAGGATATGAGACGGCCAACAACGAATTGAAGAGAAACTAATACTGATTTCCTTCCTGACAGAGTGCCGTCGATATCATAAGAATCACGCAATTGGATCAGTTCACGCAAGTTATGTCCACACCTTAAACTAAAACCAACAGCCTAACATTTAGAGGGATTCAGTTTAAGGCTATCAGAATAAAAACACTGGTTAACCTTACATAGGAAACTATTCATATCAGAACAAACTAATGCAGAAACCACAATTAAGAGACAAAAATTGTCAAATCTCCAGCTAATATTAGTGAAATAGGTTTCAAAGGAATACGATAAGTGTTATACCAAAAGAAGAAATGGAGAAAATATCAGCACCTCAAGGCACACCAGCTTCAGTAAGCGAAATTGTGAAGCAGTTCCCACTAAAAAACATAAACGTTATTGTACATCAGAAAACTGAGACTCAAGTGTATCCAGCTCACAATTATTGATTGAAATGAAACCTGCATCATTAGATTCCACTTCTATCCACTTCCAAACAAATACATATCCTAATGAAATCACTAAAATATCTAAGAAGTTCATATAGAATGCGAAACCAAATTATAACTTTATTAGAGTAAATTAGCGTTAGGTAATAAAATCATACGAATAACTATCATGACTAACTAACTAAACTCAAATAAGTCTACTGCATTAAGGATGTAACAAACGTGTGACTTTAAAAAAACGGGCCCAATTCTTCAAGTCATCCCAATGGGGAAGGAATTCCACCCTAGATATTAAAAGGTCTCAATTTACCGCTCTCCCCCACCCCAGTGACACAAGCTAGCTGGGTAGCCATAATAATGACTCAGAATGTTGACAAAGAATGCGATACGACTGGATGGGGCAAAGACTACTTCTATGAAACACATTCTCTTAAAAAATAAGATATGGAATGTCACACAAAGCATAACAAGCCTTTGATATTCTAGAGCCTTCAAAAGGCTCGTGTAACATAAACATGTACAGGTAGGTATTCATAATCATACCGTCAGATAGTTCATCATCACTATGTCCTGAGCACACTTTAAAAAATTTTTACAGTTTTCCTGGCCACTTCTTTCTGTTTGATAACTGCCAACTTCATGTCATCTATGTAAATACACTTAAAACGATGCCAGTTGTAATAACAATAAAACTTGCTACACATACTACAAATCCTTTACTCATATTAGGATAATTTCAGAACACGATTTAAGCAAGCAAATACGTATTTTCGGTAAATTCCTTTATTAGAAACCATCAACTTCATCTGTGAATCTCTGAGAGAAAATGACATGAAAGGTGGATATATCACCCAAAACACTAAGGAAACTGCTACTCCATTGTAGGATGAATGTGCAGCCTTAGTTTAGCAATGACATCTATCGTTGTAAAAAGATACGATATGTATTCTTTCATATCGATGTCTGTAAACAATTATGGACATCTATTTCTGACTAGGAAAATGTAGAAATTTTAAACAATGTAAATCCCGAAAATGGTGCGGAACTCCTAGAAGACCATTTCACTGAGCAAATACGTACTTTCGGTAAATTCTCATCAGGCTTTATAATTACATAATAAATTAGTCAAAGACATTTGAAAGAATGTGGATTGATAGAATCAAATCTAATCAAGGAGCATATAATTAGGACGTTAATAGTTATAGTAACCCGGTTAAGAACTCTAAGTCGGGGTCGAAGACCATAAGACGGACACTTTTCTGAACACAAACCCTCAGCTATGCTTCATAATCGAAGGTGTGCAAACTTAAGGAATTGAGGTGGCATTACGTTTAGAATTGCAAAGGGGGAAATCAAATCAATCTTTTGTTCCGTATCCACAGGGTGTGCCAGTATGAAACTCCTGATTAACTTTACGGCCTCTCTGCCTAACCACATTGTCTCAAATGTCCACGAATATTTTATTACGTAACTGTGAAGCCTGATGAGAATTTACCGAAAACACGTGTTCGCTTGCATAAATTGTGTTCTGAAATCCTGTATTGTATAACTAACGATACTTATTCGTTAGAACGTAAATATAAGACGGAAAATGATTTTCCTTACGATAGAAAACAACATTAGAAATTGATTACTTTTTTATCAGAACCAAACTACTCCTAATTTTATCGCTTTGAGAAGGCAAAACTTAGGCGATCAGCTTTTCACGGATAGAGGAATGTAAATTACAGGTAGAATGAAGTGCTCACATGTGGAAGTGAAGGTCAAATTAATATCAGACACCACTAATAACTCTAAATCATCTTGAAGCAACCAATTGATTAATTATATCAATCATCATGAATGCCCCTCATGCATGCATTGCATCCTAGCTCGCTGAGGGCATTAAATAATCTTTTATTGCTTAAATGAAAAACTGTATGACAGTAATTAAGGAGGAATAATACTGTCTGTTTATATATTATATGGGGGCATATAGTTAAATAGCAAATTTATCAATCTTAACATCGCTTTTACTATGATCGATTGTTCAGAGTCATTTGGAAGGTACTTGGTGGTGACTGCAGCTACAATTAGACTTCGTCTACATGCCTGATTTCTACTTCTACTATCACAAACGAAATAACTGCAGTGTGATACTAGAACATGGAGTGTACTACCGGCACACATACCCACACAATTCCCTACATTAAGGCACATTTGATTCGCCTATTCTCAAATCTTTATAATATACACTAGGCTAAAACAAAAAAAACTATAAAACTACACGAATCTTTGATATTTATTTGCCTTGCGTATCCTAGCTCAAATTGAAAACTTCATTCAAGCAGAGTCCATTCGGTGTCTATCAAAATATGCAGCACCTAAGGTGTAAAAACTATTAATAATAATAATAGTAATAATAGATTTCTATTCAGTAGATGAATGAATCAATGAATGAATGAATAAACAAAGTATGAAACTCTGAGCATACCTGACTTGAAGTTGCGTCTAGGCCGTCTTATTTTTAAACATGGTGATCTTCCGCATCATGCATAAATTCCTTGATATCGATAGAGATCCAAAAAACCAACAAAAAATGATTAACGAATGTCTATCTCTCGCCTCATGTAGAGAAGGCCAACACTACTACTAATAATCCATTGTTGTGTGTTGTAATACATAATATACACACTTAAGCACAATAGTAAGCAAAAATGTACATACCTACCTAGCTGATAACGTACAATACAACATACACAATTCACATCACATACACATACATACGCACCTAAACAATGAGATTAGCTGACTGTAGAATGAGCGAATGGATGAAAACTAGTCTGTGTAGGCGTTATACGCGTAGGTGTACTTTTACGCGAGCGACAGGGGGGGGGAGAGAGCATGAATATATAAACGTATAAACACACAGAATTAGTTCTAAATGTTGGACACAGAATAGATAGATAGACTAGACCAGACATTTTCAAACCAATACTATACACATATATGGTATAATTGTATGCTTAGAGAGCATAGTACAATATCTGCCATAAATAGAGGACAATAAATTTCTCTTACTTCCTCAGCCTCTTTTTTCCCGTTTAACTTTTCACTGAACATGACCGAATTAAAGGACAAAATATGATACTGGATAGAATTGGCTGGCTAGATTATTATTGTCTGATCTCATTGTATCCAAATATGATGATGATGATTATGTTGATAGTGATATCCAATCAATTTTGTCTGGAATGAATGAATGAATGAATCAACGAAAATTCCTTCTTTTTTGTCTTTTTGTTAACTGACAATTACCACTTTTTTTTGTTGCAATAATTATTTTTCTCTCTCTATTTGTCAGACGAATTTGGCTTACCTTTCCTGGAAAATGATGTAGACAAGATTTCGTGACTGAGGTGGATAGATGGTGTTTGTTTGCTTGCACATGAGGATGAGAGTTATCCCAGGATGTTTCCGTGTATATCATGTAAAATATCGACTAAACCCCAGTAAAACAGAGGTAATCAATTACAGATTGAATTCCCTCAGCTAGTTGGTGTAATCATATCAGATGTTATATATGACTGTTTTAAGTACGTTTTCATACATTTATTGTCAATGTGTCAATGACACATTTTTAGTCTACAACAATGAAAGTCAGGCTTCCTACCTACTTATTTTTTAATTACAGCTTGACTCCAGACTGTATTTTTGGTACAGTTATGGAATATTCAGCATGTGATATCAGTAGCCCAAATTTTGCAGGCCGACCATAGATATCAGGTGTACGTCGGCAGAGGATCGAACTCCAGACCATGTGCATGATCGGCGAGAGTCCTAACCGCTGTGCCACCGACGCGGTTAGCCTGGCCCGGCTAGCTCAGTCGGTACAGCATGAGACTCTCACTTAGATTATTCAGCGACGCATATACAAATATTGAATTTACTACTTCACATGAAAATGATGGAAAGTTCCATTTCCTCAGCACTGCCATACAATGCCTAGAAGATTGTAGTCTCCAGAAGTCAATACGCCGAAAGCTGACATGGGAAGGACAATACCTACATTTTTATAGTTTTTGTTCAAATAGCAAGGAGATTATGCTCTACAGAGAAATTAGAGTAAGAATTTATGTTTTCTCAAAGATACTGAAAACCAACGGTTACCCTCAAAGGTTCATTAACAAGTACAGGGAATCTGAAGGCTCAAGTATCAAACAAATCACAGTGAGAAAAAATCCTATCTACATTCAACTTGATTTTAAAGGTGAAGATATCGCAGCAGTTGTCAACAGAAGACTGAAGACATCACTAGCCACAGCCTATTCTGCAGCTAAGTTGGTTCGCGTCTATTGAACAACTTGCACTTTGGTACAATCAAAAGTCGATAGATATCCTTCTCTTGTTAACTCCAACTGTATATAAAAATTTACATAAATATGCGGGAGCATGTACATTGGAAGAACAGAAAGAAAAGCATACCTTCGATTTCCTTAACATGTACCAAAACGCCTATGTCTAAAGGGAATAAATGCTCTAAACAATGCCATCTCCAGACATTTCCTTGACACGGGTCATGAGGTGGAAGTCGCGAGATCGTTCAAAATTATCAATAGGCAAAAGAGTTCAATCCTCCTTCATTTTGCCGAAGAAATCTCCTTCAAGCGCCTGAAACCCGATTTATGCGTTCAGAAAGAAGCGGTTATCAGTCTTTTCTGGCCTTGGTAACTAGATATTTCCACCCTCTCATTCATCCGGTTAGGTAATGTCAAAAGTTTCCACTGTGTATGATCATTATTGTTCGGGATAAAGTGTTTATTATTATAATATATATTACTATCGTGTGCATATACTGATTGATTGATTTTTGTTTAACAATGAACTCTGTGCAGGTATGTTAAAATTGTTTCTGTAGATATACTTTATAATGACTTTGGGCTGTAACCTCCTGGGCTGATGAGAAAGCAACGAAATAAAACAATGATGGTACCATTTTATCCTGCAAAAACTGTCATTCTTGCTTTATGCAAAGACGTTTTATCCATTTATTTTTCCACACAACTGAAATATCTGTTACTACATCATGTGTGTTAAAACGCCTTATGATTTTCTGTGGCCTGTTTGAACACTGGGCTACCAAAATACTCCATCACGCTAAATTGCATATAAATTCTCTTATTCAGTTTGTTATAATCTATTAAAATTTGATTTCATACGGTGCTTTCTAGTCATGTTAGTATGCACGTTTCTACTCAAACTTGAAAAGAAGCAAAGTCACGGGTGGCTACGTAATCCAATACATGAGACAACTATGGATGAGATTTTCAGGACAAAGTGCCGATTGCCTGAGAACTAAGACTAATACAATAGAGAAGATTTGTAGCTCAGGTGGATGATTTTTTTTGATGTGGTTGTGTTCTCTGAGCTGGATAGTTAATTTGCGAAGCTTTTATCGCCCTATTAGGCGACATATTCAGAGCATACTTCAATTTCATGAAGTGAGATTCTAGATTTCTCCACGAGTTTATTAATCATCTCTCCCGGTGGGTGACCTTGAACGTGATTGGTTGTTTTTGTGCGTTTTCACACCTTCTAGGTTACTTGTATTGGAACTGATTGTTTCTTTGACTTGAACTTTCACACTTTGTGTGTGAGGTTTCTTTCTTATCGGTTGATAAATTTTGTCAATATCGATGTGTCTATTGATTGATGATTCACTGAAATGCCAAGCTTCTAAAAATTCTCTAGCATTCTTGTTATTTCCTTTGTCTAATATTTGAACGTTGTCCCAGTCGAATTGATGTCCATGGTTGTCTGTTTGTAGTGATATGAGGGAGTGGATATCATGTCTTTTGACGGCTAGCTTATGTTCAAGGATAGGAAGACAAAGGGGACGTCCACTTTGGCTAATGTAGTATTTTTCGCAGTTGTTACAATTTATTCTGTAGATGATGTTGGTTTTATCTTCTTTTGCTGTTGAGTCTTTTGGTTGACATAGAATTGAGTGAAGCGACTTTGTTGGTTTGTGTACGACATCAATTCCTAAAGGTTTGAAGAGTCTTGTAGTGATTTCTGAGATATCCTTTATATATGGTAAGGCGATTTTCTTTGTGCTTTGCTTTGGGGCTTTTCGTTTGATAGGTTAGCTTGGGGATATATGTCTTTCGATGAAATTCCGTGGATATCCATTCTTTCGGAAGACGTTCATGAGATATCTCCCTTCAAACACTATTCAAGAGGGCAAGAACTTATTGCAGCACTTCCACCTTAAGGAAAACTGAAGAGAACACAACCACATCAAAATAAGACTAATTACCTGCAGTCTACAGTTATTCATCTATTATCATGTCCTTCAGCCAAATTTACTTCTGCACCTTTTTCAATCGTCTTTCAACCAAATGTTTTGCATTTCACGAAGGAGGGAGGCGAAGAAGAAATGCTATAAGGGATTGGTTTTTGCTTCAGGTCAGACAGCAATGTGTCACGAGATTCACTCTCAGTTACTGTTTTGCTTGGAGATGGTGACAAAGAGAAAACTATTATTCAGCAGTTTACGCTGAGAATTCTGTACAATACAGACACATTGTTCAGAATAAAGCTGCTATTGTTATTATTATTATTTATCCTCATGGGTAGGTAACTTTTTCAGAAACCAATTCAAGATAAAGTTTTCCTAAGTAGTAGTACCGCAGCACACTGCATATAGAAGAAAGTAGGGACTATGAAGATGTTTTTGGGTAAATCAGATAATATATTGTGGTGAATGCTACTGATAAGATTTATGAGTAGTATGTAGAGAGATGTTCGTCATCATAAAAACACCAGATAGCTGGGAGATACATTTGACTTCAGAGAAGGCGAGTGATACAGCGTTGTGAAGATACAAGTAAATCATGAAAGGGACACAAAGAAACACAGTATGAAGACAAGAATTGGCACAACACGAAGACCTGTGCAAATTGTGTGTTGATACCTATAACTTATTCAATAGTCAGTAGAACAACTGGATCTCGTCTTTCCAACTCACATCATTTATAGGTACAACGTTTTCTTTCTTTCTTTTTCTTTTCTCTCTCTCCCTCCTTTCTGTTATGTGCTGCTTTGTTTCTTTCTTCCTTACAAAGTTTACTTAAAACATTCTTCTTCGTTCTTTCACACTCTGTATATCTCGGCCTTTTGTTACCGCTTATGCCAGTAAACATGCTAGTATCTACTTTTCTAACACCTTCAAACACTCTGTTCAATTTTGGCTTTGCTACCGACATGCCAATATGTTGTTGTCATAACTAACTGAGATTACCCTTAATCTATGTAGAACTTTATTGATTGTTAATGTGCAAACTGGATGAAATACTGTAGTAAAATGATGAGAATTCCATTCTGTATCACAAGTACTGTTTTGAAATAAAGCAAATTATTATTATTATTATTGACGATAAGGTATGCATAATTTGGTTGTATAGAGATTTAAACCTATACTAATCTTTCAACTGGTAGCATTCTTATTTCTGTAACAGAATGCAGTATACTTTATATGAAGGTGGTCTTCCTATACCTTACTTACTGAAACCATTGTCTCTTAATATGCTGTACTATCTCTCCTCTTCTTTTTATTTCTTTTCACATGGTTTGTCTCTTTTTAGAGAAATCAGCTTTGTTAAATACGGTGATGATCTGACACCTGCGAAACTGAATAACTTTTTGCTGAAGATAAGCCAGTAGTCTAAGCTAAATGGTCTTACGTTGAATCCCCCTTCAAATATCAGACAATTAACTTCACTTTCAGGCACAAAACCTGATCTACACGAACTTGTTCGTTCACATAATGCTTGTGATGGCAGAAGCCACTGAAACAGAAACTAAATTAAGCATAAAATACCTTGGAATAGTTTCTTCTTCTGAATTTTCTTGGCCATCTTATATCTTGTTGATTTCTAAATATATGTTCTAACTAAACTAAATTAAGAAGTTAAGACAATCTGGAATTACTCGACTTCTACTTTTACAATTTGTTAACTATAGCATCTCACCTATTGCAATTTACTGCTCCCCTTTAGTCTTTCTTGGACTACGCGAAAAGGACTAAATCACATTGCGAAGAGTATTCGAGTTTTTCAGTAGAGCGTATGGTGTGCCACTGAGTCAGCTCATTTCTTCTGTAGTCGACAGACACCTGAACGCATGAAAGAAACAGGCTAAATCTATATTGTCTGACTCTCAGCACCCTCTTTACTAATAACTCTCCTTTTGTTTCTCATCAGATAGAACTATAAGTTATTATAAAAGAGTATCTGTTCTCACAAACAAGTATATAAACTCATCGATATCCTACTTGGCCCGCATTCTACATGTTATAGAATGTGCAAAGCGTGAAACCTATTTCATACCATGTAATTAGCAAAATAAATGTCTCTTTGATCTCTGTCTATTTGTTATATATATTATGTACTCGTCGCCAAATTATTGTTATGTACTGGTCGAGAATTTAATTGTCCTGACACAAAAAAGACGGAAATCAGAAGACCACTAGGTTTGCGATGATACTTCTGTTTTTCAAACACAAGGAGAATCCAAGTTTTTTTTTTTTGTCCCACAAGAGTGTGAGAGCAAAATATATATGAATGTCCGAACAAGTGTGTGAACAAATCAATAGACAGTCTTAACATGATTGGCTAATTATAATGGAATATCGATCCATATATACCTGGCAAATATAACAGACATGTCAAACAAACACACATATTATATATAATATAAGGGGAATATACATTGTTAAAGGAGACAGGTTCATCAAAGTGAAATGGTCACAGACTAAGAGAGCAAAAGAAAGAGAGACCACCATATATATATATTTTTTTTTTTTTTTTTTTTTTTTTTTTATGATACTATTTCATTTATCTTATAACTTTAGTTATTAATATTATTATAATTTTACACTTTGTGTGCATTTTTGAATTTATTGTTACTGCTTATGCTTTAAAAGTTGCTACTATTAATTTTGTTTAACTATAACATGCTATACGATTTCATCATGAGCTGACATTGGTTAGAGAACTACTGGAAAACCTGGGAGTACTGGAAAGCTGTTTCGTCCTAGTTCGGGACTCTTCACAGTACTCACCCACGGGGTTTGAACCCAGGACTTTCTGGTTGCAAGGCGAGCTCGTAGACCATTATGCTACTGGGACCCGATCCAGTGAACCATGGATTTTAACTTCTCCCAATTCACGGTATAGCGCAACCGCAAGCCAATCATATCAAGTGATATGATTATGAACAATAAATTTTGTTCGAAACGTCATCCGGTAAATAATACTGTACCACTGTGTGATACATCTCATAAACAAACTAATATTGTATTCTCTGTTGTCATTTATTTCTCCGGACGGGAGCCTCCCGATCCATGATAAGTTCTGTTCCGGTATTTTCTGCCACCAGTTTGACTGGAATTCACATCACCCATTAGGATTTTGATGTCTCTATTCAAAATACTGTCCATTACTGTTTGCAGTTGCCTATGAAAAACTTATTTCTTCTTCATCTCTTGTTCCGAGTTGTTTGTAATAGTTATAATAATAAAATAATAAGCTGCTTCATTCTGGAAAGAGTACTTAATATACAGCATAAAATTCTCAGCATTTGTAAGTGCGTAGCGTTGGATGATTGTCACATCCCTCCCCTCCTTACTTTCTTTTGAGTTGAATCTTGCTTTGCGAAATGTTGGAGGAAATTGGTTCTCACTTCTTAAGCGTTTTGGCTGCTGCTGGTGACATTATGAAATCCACTCACTACCTCAGTGTGCTTGTGTTTGTCGTCTCGGTGACCAGAGCTGAGTAGATTACTAACTCTCCAGTTCACAATTTTGATATTCCCCATCCATTCAATGTGCTCTCGCAGATTCCGAGCATATATTCCATATATTCTCATTTTTTGGGCTACCTTTGGATACCCAGCCTCGTATATTGTACGAATATTTCGCGTCCCCATTTTCATTATCTCTTTTATCGAAAGAAGACGCATTGGCTGGCTGGCTAACTGGTTTCCTGAAGGCTTTCACCAGCCCTCTTCATTTCGTGTTTCTGATTCTAGCAAAGAAAATAACTTTGTTTTTTGTATTTTTTTACTTGTAATATTTTTGTAAATTTCCCACAAACTGGAAGATATACAAGTGAAAAGTAACAAGTTGGCAGAAGAAGCATCAAAGATAGGACTTCAGGTGAACATAGAGAAAACAGAGGTGATGAAGATTCCTGGCCAACAGCAACAGCCACGGAAACAACAACAGACAACGATCAGCATAAATGGGAGGAATCTAAAGGAAGAAACCTCCTTTACCTACCTACTTGGAAAGAATCGTTTCAACTACAGGCCAACGGAACTGACGAGGATATCAAAGCAATGATCGGAAAAGCAAGACAAGCTTTCATTACTCTCAAGTCTATGTGGAAAATAAGATCCGGATTTTCAACTCCAATGTGAAGTCACTGCTGCTTACTATACGGACCAGAGACTTGGCGCGTCATGAAGAGCACTTCGAAAAAACTACAGAGCTTCATCAGCAGCTGTCTTCGCTCAATACTACTCAAGACAGTCGGCCGGCTGGAAGAGATCAGCAACAGGGATCTCTGGCAATGAGTGAACCAACCACGAACCGATTGTAAAACAAATAAGCAGGAAGAAATGGAGATGGATTGGCCATACTCTGAGGAAACCATCAAGTGACATCACTAGACAAGCCATTGCTCGAGTGGGAAGCGGCGAGTTGGTGGTCATTGTGAGGGTGACTTGGAGGAGGTCATGTGAGGATTAGATGAAAGCATGTGGACAGACTTGGAGCGGGGTGAAAAAGTTGGCAGAAAACAGAAGGTAATGGAGACGCGCAGCTGAAGCCCTATGTTCCTCTAGGAATTAAAGGATACAATAATAATAATATTTTTGTAGTGTGAGTTGAAGTTTCTGTAGTAGTTTGACTGTTTTTATGGTGTATTGTTGCTAGCTGAACACCCAACCCTCTCTCTTTTTGCTCTGGCTTGGGACCAGCTCGAAAACTGACGAGCTAGTAAACTAGGTGACGTTAGAGGCACAAGTGTTTATTCCTCGAATCTGGATCTAGTTGAGGTTGTGGACATTAAAGTTAACTCGTTGGACAACTTTTCATCTCATCGTTTTACTTTGGGCTAATCGCGAACTAATCAAAAAACATTTATTGTTTGCTGACCCAGTTGATTTTGAATATGGCCAAAAAGTATAAATTTTGATGTGTTTTTCTGTAATAAGAAGGTCTGTTACCTGTTCTGTTATTATCTGCCATTAAACTTGCATCTAGTTTACAACTCTCTGAACTGTTTATTGTCTTGGTTGGTAAAATATACTCATTTTAGAGTTAGGGGTTTGCTGGAAACTTTTAACTCATCTATCTGAGCTGAATTCAACACGGTACGCTCTCGCTGAACTCGGCCTTAAACAAGCAAAACAACAATTCAGTGTTTAGATCATTTCTATCTGGCGAGTAAGCACTATTTTTTAATGTGAGTGATTTTCAACTAAACATATCAACCAGTAAGTAGTATCTAGCATTATTCTGTCAGATCTTACTGCCAGAATACCTGTTCATCAAATAACTTCTCAGTTTTCCCTGGGTGACTAACTTCTCTTATTTTGTGACCATTGCCTTTGTATTAAATGCACATTTAGTCGACAGATTTCAGTACTTAATTAATTATCGTTCTCAGAAAACGAATAAGCTTGTTGATGTCAGTCGTAAGTTAGGATCTTATAACAACAGTCGCCATTTTTCAATGACTGAAGGTAACGAATGTCCAAATTTGAATCTCCCTCAACGTAGATCTCACGCTATGAAACAATAAGATCAGTTTATTTTAAAATTTCTTTTTTATGTTAATTGAAGCTACTGTAGAGACTGGTGCGGTTTTTTCTTAATTGGTTGGTTTGATAGTCTTATATCCAACCTCCCCTCTTCTCCTGACTTAGGTTTGACTAGCAAACTAAACGCATTTTCTTACTGAAACTCCAATCTGTCTTTGGAACGCAAAGTACCGTAATTAATAATAATAATTTCCTCAAAACCTGTGCTAGGAGATAACACAGGCCATAAAACCACTAGAAAATAATTGGCTACAGGTTTGATCATGAGCTGGCATAAGCTAGACAACTATTGGAAAACTACGGAGTACTGGGATTCTTCAGCAGTATGCACCTACTGAGGTTCTAACCTAGGACCTCCAGGTTACCAATCGAATTCGTAAACTATTCAGATACTGGAATCCGATCCTGCTGCCTGACTTGGTGGAACTTTCTGTACACGACTTCTCATTAAACTCCAGGTAGCATACTGCAGTTTCAACGTGACACGAGATAATGTGTCGCTATAAACATACAACTCATCGGGAAATGGGCTCATTTTCTAATCTACATCACATCCATCACAGCTTTTCTCGGGGGTTTAGGAAATATATCCTCTATTCATTCTTTTATTTACAATAAAATTGATGACGGTACGAAAACACTGGTCATATTTGAATGATGACTGAGTTACATGTGATCTTAGTTCTCAGGTACTTCATGAGTGTAGAAGCGGTCAAGCTAAAATCACGAATTGACAGAAGTAAGTGTTCACAGGTCGTTGAGTTCCTACCCAGGTAGCTGACTGATCAACGAACTTGGTCTCGTAACTATGAGGTACCGGGCTAGATCCTTGGAGGTGGGGTCGTGGGTGAATACAGATGAACAATTCCAAATCAGGATTACTGCAGTACTCCCTAACTTTTAATGGTTCTCTAACTAATATCAATCCGCGATTAAAGTTGAAGCAACTCAAATCTCTGTAAATTTCCTCTTGGGAAGAGGTTTATTTAGTTATCTTTTTCTTCTTAATTGGTCTGAGAAGCATCTTCAGACCGACAATTGACAAAATGGCTTTGAATCGACCAATAAGAAATTCATCGCATTTTGTAGGCTAATTGAGAAGGTAAACATGCCTATTCACAATAAAAAAATATTGGAAATACGGTATAATGTTGCAGAGGTGGCAACTTACAAATCCAAGGCTAAATGCTTTGTTAATCAGTCATATCTGAGAAATGCAAAACAGTAGACTAGACAATAACAGACATTACAAAATGTTTTTCTTTTGAATTCTTGTTGAATTGAATATCCCAAAATTTTTATAGGACCGTCAACTACAGTAAAGCCAATACTGGCTTAACATATAGATTTAAAAACATCTAGAATACAGTTTTGACGATGTTTATTGTACGATTCCTTGTGAAGGTTGTGAGTAGTTCATGTTAATAATTTTTAAGTGTTAGTTTTGTAAGAATATGGTCGATTTCAAGTTAGACCACACACAGATATCATCTAGGGGGTGGCGCTTAATAGTGTTAATTCACGGAAGTTAGAATTCATGTTCCGATCATTTAATTCTGTCTCAGTGATTGAATGGTTAGCAGACTGGCCTGATAACCTAAAGATCGTGGGTTCGATCCCAGGAGATGAGGTGATGACTGCTTCCCAAATTAGGATGAAACAGAAGTCCCCTTTTCCCCGGTTTTTAAGAGGTTCTGTAACTGATATCTAGCCATGATGTATCTTGATATTATCCTAATAAGTAAAACCTATGAGCTCCATGGAGTCGGGTAATAATAGCACATGTATGCTTACTAATTAACTTATATTTACCAGGGCCACTTCAGATAAGATCATTCATTTATTGAAGATTGGAAAACTTATCGCTGTTATAATGAATAAGTTTGTCTTTGCAATCTTGAATTTAGAAATATTGATTTGTATTCTAATGCAAGTAAAAATAGTACTGCGGTAATTCAGTCATCACTAGCTTATTCACCACGTATAAGGATGTATACGGTAGTAACCAATGGAGATTAACGGAGATTTTGAGAAATGATAAAGTGCTTTATTTGATTTCAAGAACTGTACTTAACCATGCCACAAATTTTCTTAATTACCTGATAAATGAAATTCAAGATAGTCATGCTTTAATGACTCAGTTATAAAGCTTCTAATTGAAGCACTATGCATCACTGATTCAGATCATTATGGAAACATCAGTTCCTTTGACGTTGTAGGTGTTTCTTGTTGATGAGTGTCAATAATCACGAAACCCAGGTCGAAGGCATCCTGATGAATGACTCCAACAATCTATGAAAACTTCAGAGTACACAGTGAGCTATGAATTCTCAGTGGCAGTGGTGTTATTCTAATAGTGAATGGGATTCCTCGTCTCACGCCCGATCATCCCTCTTTATTATGGATACCACCAATCTAACGAGGTTTAGGAGTGCGTTAGCAGAGGATTGAACTCCTCACCGTGGGCGTGGTTTACGAGTATTCTAATGCTGAACTACCGACGCTGGACGCTGATGGTTATGAGCTGTTAAATAACAAGTAACACTTGTCACATAACAGTCATAGGTTGTGAGAGTTTGAAGTGATTAAAATAATACTACAGGTTTTCATCATCAGCTGACATTGGTTAGAGAATCATTGGAAAACCTGGGAGTACTGGACAGCTGTTTCGTCCTTGTTTAGGGCTCTTCAACAGTACGCACCCAACCAAACAAGGATGAAACAGCTGTCCAGTACTCCCAGGTTTTCCAATGGTTCTCTAACCAATGTCAGCTCATGATGATATCCTTTTACCAGTCAAATCTCTACAACCAACACTTGAAAAATAATATTAGGCTGAGTGGATGTCAAATATTCAAGTCAAACACACATTAAAGGATGTGAAATGACAATTTCAGAATGAATTGAAATGACAAAACTGAAATAATAATGAAATAATAATAAGGGAAGATTGAAAATCGTTTCTTTCTAGATTTAAAAGTTGGATTGTAACTGTTTAATCGCTATGGTTTCTCTGATATGCGATGGGCTGGTACTAACTGGTACTTTAATTATTTTAATTGATTTTAAAATGTTTATTTTATGTCTACTGTTGACTTGGTGACGACCGATTGCATTGCTGACAATTTTTTCGTGATTTAGTTTCAAGTTTTCTGATGGTCTGCTTTGTATTACTGGGCTACCTGAACTTCAACCGAACATAATGCACCAGATTTTCTATAATTCTTGATGTTTAAACGATGCAAATACATCTTTGAATCGTAAAATGTACTTATACAAAGTTTTAGTTGTCTTTCAAACTACTGGTTCATATTTTATGGGGTGAAGGTAAAGTGTCATTAGCGATTAGTCTGTGCTTTGGACAGAGCCGCATTGCGTCATATGGTATACTGCAGATTGCTATTTTACTTGAAGATACTGAATGAGGAGAAAGTGTCATGTAATATATTAACGCTGAGAATTTCGTACATTTTATAAGCATTTTGTCCAGAATAAAGCTATTATCATTATTAGCGCAGAGGTGTGCAGTCACAATTCACAATTCACGCAGGTGGTCCGAGGTTCGATCACCGGCCACAGACGCATTCCCAAACCTCGCTAAGCCAGTAAGAAGGCTGGTAAAGAGGAGAGGTTTGACATGATGCTAGCAACTCCATCCTGTAAAAATAAACGTTACTGATATCGAAGCTTCAAGCCTCCAGCCTGAAGCCCTATATTCCACTGGGAACATACAGGAGTAAAAAAAATATCTATCTATCTTATTTATATGGTTTGGCACGTACACATATATTGGTATAAGCAATCGTAAATGACACGAAATACAGAATTCCCCAACTTTTGACTGTCTCAGCAAGTAATTCATACGATAAAACGAGATCAACCGGACAGCCAAATAAGTTCGTATTTAAACAGCCTTTATTTTCAATAAAGAAAGGAAGACAAAATTTGCAGTATAAAATGATATCATTCTATTTCACAGGTTCTCATCAGTTGCAGAGTACCTGAAATTACAATGGTTATATAGCAGAGAAAAAGACAAGAAAGAAAAACACCCAACTGTAGAAAAGAAAAAAGTGTTTGTTTGTCCCCCATTCAAAGGAGATGCAGTGTCACAAAATATTGACAAAAGACTGAAAAATGCCATTTAAAAGAAGCAGCAAAACTCATAACATTATACAGCACCACTTCTTCTATAAGCCACTCAAAACTGGATAAATACCCAGATGATGTCACCTCCAACTGCGTTTCTGAATTTACGTGCACTTGCGATAGAAAGTACATTGAAAGGACGGAAAGAAGGGCTTCTATCCGGTTTTGTGAACATATTCCAAGAAACCTGTGCCTGAAAGGAAGCAAATGTTCTCAGAGTGCAATTACCAGACATATTGTTGATACCGGACATCTCGTAGAGATTTCTAAGTCCTTCAAAATATTAAATAGACAAAGAACAGCAAATTTACTACGATTTGCCGAAACGTACGCAATCAAACGTCTTAAACCAGACTTATGCATACCGAAAGAGAGTGTGATTAACCCCTCACTCCCTTGGTAACTGAATTTTGATTTTGATTACATTAATTAGTCATCTAATTCAGTGAACAAATTTTAATCATATAAACTGTAACCACTTTTGTTTTTTGAGTTGCTATGTGAACCTACAAACTAACACCATTCTGTTAATTAATTTTTTCTGTTTTCTGTCTAACCCTTACTTCCTCTGTTCAACTTTGAAAGCGTATAAATTGATAGTGAAAATTTAAACTAAAAATTGCAATGCTTTCATTCTGGATGCGTCAATTTTATAGTATCTCTTCTCTACTACCATTCAAACATTAAAGTATGTTATTATCATTTATATAACCATTGTATTTTCAGGTAGTCTGCAGCTGATGAGAACCTGTGAAATAGAACGATGATATCATTTTATACTGTAAATTTCGTCTTCCTTTCTTCATCCAAATTTATCAAGGGAACCAAATATATAAAGCACTTGTTTTGTATTCAATTCTTCCCGATATTCGATCAATTTTCATTTCAAGCTATAAGAAAACTAGTTTCTTCTAAAGCGTATCAAATTTCCTCCATCTTACTTGATACTGCCTTGCGTTTATCAACACATGTTTTGAGGATATCTATTGGATTGTAGTCAGTTTTCAATAATGATGAATTTATCACTAAGTCGTCTTTTCGAGCAAAGGTTTTCAAATTAGTAGAACAATATCCTTTCCAGGTCTTTTCTGTAGCTTATTGTATGCAATGACGCCTGCGGCTTACTGGTTTAATACTCGCCATGCCACCCATGCGGTTCGGTGTTCGATCCCCGGCCACAGACGCATTCCTTTACCTTGCTAAGCCAGTAATAAGACCGGTAAAGAGGGAGGAAGGTTGTTGATATGTATCCATATATATATATATATATATATATATATAGATGTGTGTGTATGATGGTCTCTCTTTCTGTTGCTCTCTTAGTCTGTGACCATTTCACTTTGATGAACCTGTCTCCTTTAACAATGTATATTCCCCTTACATTATATATAATATGTGTGTTTGTTGATAGTCTGACCTTGGTGACATATATCCATATAATATGTATGTTTGTTGACATGTCTGTTATATTTTGCTATGTATATATGGATCGATACTCCATTATAATTAGCCATTCATGTTAAGACTGTCTATTGATTTGTTCACACATTTGTTTGGACATTCATATATATTTTGCTCTCACACTCTTGTGTGAAATATAGATATAAATTTGATTCTCCTTGTGTTTGGAATATAGAAGTATCATCGCAAACCTAGTGGTCTTCTGATTTCCGTCTTTCTTGAGTCAGGACTATTAGTTTCTCGACCAGTACATAACAATAATTTGGCGACGAGTACATGAGGCTAGCAACCCCATCCCGTAAAAATAAAACACAACTGCTACCAAAATTTCAAAGCACTAGCTTGAAGCGCTACATTTCACTGGGATCGTAAAGGATTAAAATAAAAATATTGCACGAAAACTATTATTATTCACACACAGACTGCATTAGGGAGAACCAACACAGTAAATATAGAAACACAAGTATATAGAAAATCAACGCACAAAGACCCAATACTTAACTATTCTAGCAATAATCCAATTACTCACAAAAGAAACTGTGCAGACGTTGTTTAAAAGAATTCAAACACACTATAGCACTCAAGCGTTGAAAATAATGGAAGAAAAATACCTACAAACGGTCTTAAAAAAGAATGGATATCTTCACAATTTCATCAAAAAGTGTTTAAAATCGAATCATAACACCTGTCAATGTAGTTGAAGATTGAACGATCAATTCATGGTTGTTTGCTCAAAACCAACTTCCCCAATTTTCGCGGAGGCATCAATACGACAGTCATCGTCTCATCGGTCGCTGTTCAGAAAGAAGAGTAAAACACCGTCAGAAGTAATATTGTGATTTATTATTGTAATATTTGTTCACAGACCTTAGTCATACTTGATTTATATGTTGGTGTAACAATAAAGAATCCTCGAGTCAACAACTGGTGTTTTGGTTTCTTCGTCCGTTATTACTAAGCGTTTCTGAGAAACTTCAAGTGACAGCGTGAGCCCGAGCGTAGCAAGAGCTGGGCATTAACGGTTTACGAGACGTGGCTGACAGTTTCTGACGGTAGAAACAGATTCTGGCGGATTCAGACAGTTGGTGAAAGTTTGGATAGTCACCGTTCATCTTTCCTGGTGCCGGTCAAGTCCTCTTTGAACAAGCAATATCTGGAACTTTTTGTCAAGTTCAACAATGCCTGGGTCAAAGAAGGGACAGAGTGTCTTGGATGCAAACAGGAAAGTAAGTCATGGTGACTTGTCTGTTAATTGTAACGATGTGTCTGATGTTAAGCATGACATGGTTGATGTTACTGTTTCGCCGTTCAGGGATAATAGGAACATCAAACTCCCTAAATTTGAACCACGGTGTTTCGATGGAAACCCGGCTGATTATTTACAATTTGTAAAGGAGTTTGAGATCATGCTGAGTGGTTTTTTATTAAGTGATGAATTGAAATTGATGTATTTGATGAGGTATTGCACTGGAGATGCTGCAAGAGCTATACAGTGCTGTAAGTTTATGAAGCCAAAAGAGGGCTACTACGAGGCTATGAGCATATTACGTCAAAGGTTTGGAAGACCTTCGATGATTGCAGGGAAATTATTCGAGGCTGTTAAGGGTAATGGTGGTCAATTACAGGATGACTCCCAGGCACTCACTGAGTTTTTAGATAATTTGATGACTTACAAGAATGGCATGATTTCGATGAATTGCATGAGTGACCTCAACTCGAGTTTTATACTAGAAGTAATAGCAAGACGCCTACCTACTCGACTGCAAAGGAAGTGGGTGAAGATAAGCTCCCGTATGGAGGATGAGGGTATCGAGCCAAAGTTTGATGATATCCTGAAACTGGTAAAAGATAGTGTCAATCAATCTATGAGCAAGTTTGCCAGTATATTGAATCTCACCCCTAGAATAGAGCAGTCTGAGGGTAAAATGCAATCATTGATGACGAGTAGGCCTCAGAGAGGTGGATATCGAGAAGGCTCCATGATGTCTAGTAATGCATATAGACCTAGTGAGTGTAACAGGTTTCGTAGTACATCCTCAACAGATAAGTTACAAGATGCAAGACAAACACGGTTGTGTTTTACACGTTTGCAAGAGGTGCATACAAAGGTGAACTGTGAACCAGTGAGCAAGTTCAGTGATAAGCTAAATGTAAACTCCAGGCCTGACTCCGAATTGTGTGACGATAACGGTGCGGTGAAGAAGTCTGTAGTTGCAACTGGTAAGCCATTGTTGAATAGAGTGTCACAGAATAGAGTTGCTGCTTCAGAGTGCAGTTCTGACCCTACAAGTTTACAAGGTATTACTAGTCAGAGTGAAGTTATAAAACCTTTTAGGATTTGTGAGGAGGAACCAAAATTGTCTACTTCTGTTATTAAAGAGTTTGAAAATGATGAAGTTGACGGTAAATTGAATATTCGTGATAATGATCATGATACTTCACATTTGTCTTTGGTTGATCATGATGAGATGAGGGATATGCCTACTACTGCTAAGTTAAATAAAGGTTCTGTACAACTACAACGTGAAGTAGAATTGAACGCAGATGCAGTTCCAGAAGGTGTGCATACTTGTGAGACAGTCAGTGTAATTGATCAGCGTGTAGCCCACCTATCATCAGATGATAGTGCTAAACCTGAGCTGATAGTAAAAGACAGCAGTGGTGTGGTCTTGCAGGTAGACAAATTTCTGAAAGTCGAGCAACAACAGCTTTTGATCCACCGCTAACTTCATCAACTGATATCAATCAGTCGTCGTTGGTGCTGTCATCCACAATGAAACAGACGCCCATCAACTCAAGTATCTTGTGCAATGACTATGATAGTATCAGTTCGTTTGAAAGGACGAATATCAATGGTCAGTTTAGTGAGGATAAGCCAAGTGTAAACGAGAGAGTAATTGTTAAATTGACTTGCATGAATAAAGGCATTTCTAGTTTCAAGTTACTATTTGAATGTTATTATCTTTGGTGTAAATTACTCTGTTTCTACGCTTGGTTGATGAGATATGTCGTGTGTTTGTTCGTCATCTATATTCTACGATACAATGACATGGGCGTGTTGCCGTTCAGATTTGAGGATATAGCTGATAGAAGGAAGTCAGCAAATGAACTCTGCGACGATTTTCCAACCTAGGGCGTCAACCTGAGAAGGGTTGTAGGCGTACTGCTGTAAGTCCTACAATTCTTCAAAGGGTAGCGCATCAATGAGCAGTCCAATGTGCTTGGTGTGTGATTTTGTACATATGTTCATATTGTATATACTGAATTGATATCATCTGTCATCTAGCTGTTGGTAATTCTGTTTGTGTCCGGACGACTTCCACTTGGATCATCAACCTGAGAAGGAATGTAGGCGTACTGCTGTAAGTCCTACAGTTCTTCAAGGGTAGTTCGTCATGCCAGAATCCACAACATTTGATGTGTTGATTGTACATATGTTTGTGTTAAATAATTGTGTGAGTTCCAATTATTGTAATTGTTGGTTAATCTTGTTTGTGTCCGGACATTCCACAACTTACAATCGTCAACCTGTGAAGGGTTGTAGGCGTACTGGTGTAAGTCCTGCAATTCTTCAAAGGAATTCCACCAAGACATGATCCGCGAGGTTATTTGTACTGTTTGTGTATACGTGTGGTGTGTCATATCAATTTGTGATTTTGGATTCATTGTGTTTACTCGTTGTTTTCGTACCTTGTTGTTATTGCATAATTTTGTTAAAATTTTCGTCGTGATTACTTCTGAAGTTGTTTCGAGTCTTCTACATCCGTGAATGAATTGATTGATGTTAGAGACAGCAGATGGGCCGTATACGCCGGGGAGAAAGAGTGTAAACGACTGAGGCTCGCATACGTCACCGTTACTAGAATTGAGGCAGAATGAGTGACAAGCGATTTCAGTGGTAATTGGTAGTGAGTAGATAAGAGGATGAGCGTAGAGTATCGTGAGGTACTGCCATAGTCACGTTGTATTCTGCAAGAGTCATTCTAGTAAGTGGCGATTGTGTTGCAAGAGGATGCCTTTAACTGGAAGGCGCAGGTCGTCATTGATGTGTGAGATTGTGCTGTGAGTATGCTTGTGGTGTGTTGGCTTTTCTGTTTGTTTTCCATTTCAGCTCTGTCCGTGTGACCCAGGTTCTCGCAATGGCATCCAAGTCAACGTGTATTGGTCGTGATGAAAAAGAGGTTGGATCCCTTTTTTGCCGGGTCAATGTAGTTGAAGATTGAACGATCAATTCATGGTTGTTTGCTCAAAACCAACTTCCCCAATTTTCGCGGAGGCATCAATACGACAGTCATCGTCTCATCGGTCGCTGTTCAGAAAGAAGAGTAAAACACCGTCAGAAGTAATACTGTGATTTATTATTGTAATATTTGTTCACAGACCTTAGTCATACTTGATTTATATGTTGGTGTAACAATAAAGAATCCTCGAGTCAACAACTGGTGTTTTGGTTTTTTCGTCCGTTATTACTAAGCGTTTCTGAGAAACTTCAAGTGACAGCGTGAGCCCGAGCGTAGCAAGAGCTGGGCATTAACGGTTTACGAGACGTGGCTGACAACACCACTAATGAACCATCATCAAAGAACACAGGAAAATTCATCCTACTATACATGAGAAATATCTCTGAAATAACCGCTAGAATACTGAAGCCGTTTGATATAGATATGGTACATAAGCCAGTCAAATCACTTCATTCGATACTCTGCAAACCGAAAGATCCAACAGAAAAAGGAGATAAAATTAATATCATTTACAAAATAAATTGTATGAACTGTAACAGGCATTACATCGGCCTAAGTAGGCGTCCCCTTAGCATTATAATCCAAGAACACAAATCAGCCATGAAAAGACACGATATATATTCTTTATATCAATGCACATAGACAATTATGGACATCAATTTGATTGGGATAATGTCGAAATCTTAGACATAGGAAACACCAAAAGTGCAGTCAGGGAATTCCTAGAAGCCTTGTACTCAAAAGAATATGCAATTTACAAACACGTTAATATAGACCGAATGTACCAACTAATAAAAAGTAAATCATGTGACTAGAAAGTTTAAAATACAAGTCAATAGAAAATGGTCAATACATATGTCAAGGTGGTTACTGGGAGACGCAATTATATCACTCATGAAGAAATTTAAATCAGTTCACTTTATGCTAAAATCTGAGCTGAAGATGTTGTTCAGCAGGGGGACGACGAAAGCTCCGTAAGTAAACCAAGTAGCTTGGAGAACGCCTTTAATTACTATCTAGAGTTCGTTGAGATAATTATATACACTATGGTAAAATCCAATAAGTAGTTTTTAGAAATTCTGAAACCTAGAAAGCGTGAAACATCCTATTCTCTTCATACTCCATAGTGGATTGTATGTAAACTACCATAATAATAATGTCGATCATAACTACTTATACACAAAAACAAAGATAATTCAGTCAGATTTATTGATCGAAGAATTTCAGCGTGGGCAAAAAAAGATGATTTTCTTCAGTTTGCCGTAGGCATTATTTACACACATGTTTGCTATACTTAAAGTAATATTTCAGACAAACTAATAAGTCAACAGGTAGGTGGTTTTAATCACTTAGACTCCACTTAACTCACTTTTTATATTTATGTTTTGTTTGAACAGAAAAAGAAAACTAAATCTTCTGAGAAGAAATCTTCATTCACAAAATGGACATTCACCTAGATTTACTGACAAAAAAAGTCAGATCGAAAATTCAAAGAAATGAAACATCATTTTTGCAGAAAAAGAAACTTAACATGATCCTGGATTTCATGGGAGAGAATTTACTTTAGATAGATATCCTTAAGAGAACAATTTCATCATCTTTGAGAAGAACATTCCTCCCAGCAAAGCTAAGAGTGTATTCTTCAGCTATCCATTGGCCTGTAGACGCCTGAATGTCAAGATCTCGCCATTCCTGTTTAAAAGGATCCCAAAACATAATCCCAGATGGTTGCAGAAAGGCATCAGTGTCTTTCTATAAGGAATGAGATAACTGAACCCTTCGTCGACACTGGTTATTCTACCTCAGCAATTTCCTCACTTAAAGTAAACTAAAAAGTAAAGAATAGCCTGCCAATGACGATACACTTTCATCATCTGTTGTGAACTGAAGCTCTTGGCATTCAGGCAGAAAGCCCTGAGCTCGAAATACAAAGGAAATTTACTCAACTACTTCTACTATCATGATAATAACCTTATTTTTGTTTTCTACCAACTTGATTTTTTTAACTCTTTCTAAATCTTACGTATTATCACATTCTCGTTCGTTTCTATGTGTATTATGACGTAAAGTCATCCAGTAAATTACTTATCTTGTTATGTAACTGTAACACTTTTATTCATCTCCGTTTATATATTTATCAGTTATAACAACTATGATTGTGGTAACACATCACAACTAAAGAAAATACATTAGCCGAAAAGATCCTTTCTGTTAAACACTATTTGAACACTTTTTCTTCTACTTTACAGTCCTAATGACTATACGATGTTTTGATTGATCACTGGGAAGTAACCGATTTCCTTGGGTTGATGCAGACGGAATTCAATCTTTGAAGTAGTTTAGAGGTGGCGTCTTTGACTGCATCACTCAGTAATGCCACTTTAAAACACTCAGAGAAGATATGCGTTCCGTCAAGATTGCAAATTCGCTAACAAGTACGAAACCTCATACATTTATTCCCCTTAATGAATTTGAACAATGCAAGAACTACAGTTTTAGCAGAATAAAATGGTACCATCTTTTATTTCGTTGCCTTCTCGTCAGCTGCTTACATGGCAAAGACATTATTAAATATATCTACAACAACAATTTTAACATACTTGCACAGAGTTCAGTTTAAACAAAAAATCAATCGATCAATATACGCATACACTAAAAATATATACATATATAAATATGCAATATTAACCACTATTCCGAACAATAATAACCAAACACAATGGAAACTTTTAGCATTTCACATTCGGAGGAAAGAGAGGTGAAATTATCCAGTTACCAGGGCAAAGAAAGGCTGATAACCGCTTCTTTCTGGACGCATAAATCAGGTTTCATGCGCTTGATGGAAATGGCTTCAGCAAACTTAAGGAGAATGGAGCTATTTTGCTTATTGATAATTTTGAACGACTTTTCAACGTCCACCTCATGACCCGTGTCGAGAAGATGCCTGGTGATGGCACTATTTAAAGCATTTGTTCCCTTTAGACGTAAGCTTTTTGTTTCTCTTTCCTCCGAATGTGAAATGATAAAAGTTTCCATTGTGTTTGATTATTATTGTTCGGAATAGTGGTTAATATTGCATATGTATATATGTATATATTTTTAGTGTATGCGTATATTGATCGATTGATTTTTTGTTTAAACTGAACTCTGTGCAAGTATGTTAAAATTGTTGTTGTAGATATATTTAATAATGTCTTTGCCATGTAAGCAGCTGACGAGAAGGCAACGAAATAAAAGATGGTACCATTTTATTCTGCTAAAACTGTAGTTCTTGCATTGTTCAAGTACGAAACCGTTGTGGCCCGCTAGCTCAGGGGATATCTATCTAGCATTTGAAATCATCAATTCTGAGTTTCAGTCTCAAATGGCAATACTATCACTCCCGCAGATGATGAGTCTTCAATGGGGCCAAACATGCATACTGGATTCCACTGCTAGTCATCATCATTGATTACATTTTCTCTTATTTCATTTGTAGACATTATCGATTAGCCTTGCACAAGAATATCAAATAACATTCTACAACCTGAATTCAAAATAATGGAGACAAAATCAATAAAATGATGAATAAAAGCACAAATACGTCACATTTACACATAAGATAAGATAAAAACTGAATAATCCCTTTATGTAAAATGTTATTAATTACTTTGAGTTGATTTATCTCTTAAATGTATATTGATTTCCAATTAGAACAATACTAACTAGTCTTTAATTATGTAACGTGTGAAAATAATGTTATAGTTTGACTAAAGAAATCTTGAAATTGTCTGATTTTTTTCCAACAAAAGTTTTTTTTCCAGATGTAATTACTTCAACACTTATTGAATGAAATAAGATTGGGATTTTTTTAAATAATATAGTTTTAAATTCAATGTTATCAATATATGTAATCGCTATTGTAACGCATTTCTTAACCAATTATTTAATGTTCAATGGTGTAGGCCCCAATCAATATAAACAAAATCCTGCCTACCAGCCAATCGAAATGCAGCCAGATACTTCATTGAAGAGTGGCTTTTGTAATCCATCTAAAATTAGAAGAGTAAACATTATGCTATTTACCCTGATTGATGTTATTCTTTTACATTAATCAATAATTATACTTCTAGCGTTAAAAAATATGTATTAATTAACAGTTGTCACGTGAATGAAATCATCTTAACGTTTTAAACAGCCTATGAAACTATAATGGAAACTTAATAATCCTATTAATACTGGCTTCATTCTAGACAATATGTTTGCACATAGTACAAAATTCTCAGTGTATTTAAATTGCAAAATATCAACTCTTCATGAAAGATCTTCAAGGGATTTCAAGATTTCATCATGAATCGACATCGGTTAATGGTATATGAGTTCGCCTTGTAACCAGAAGATCTCGGTTAGAACCTCAATGGGTACGCACTATTGAAGAGTCCCAGACCAGGGCGAAACAGCTGTTCAGTACTCCCAGGTTTTTTAAAGGTCCTCCTCTAACCGATGTCAGTTCATGATGAAATCCTGAAGCCAATTAAATCTCTGTAAACCAACACTTCAATGTCTTCAAGTGGAATAGTTATCGACAGTATATCTTATATGACCCTGTGTTATTCCATTTGAGACAATACGCAACATCCCTGCCGACATAAACCTAAACTTCACTTAACGGGACGTAGGCCAGTTAAAGTGGGAGGGTTGAGTGTGAGATTAACGAGCTCACCGTGTAAAAATAAAACCACTGCTCCTGAAACTTCAAAGTTCAAGCTTGTAGCCCTATGTATTCCATTTGTAACGTAAAGAAATAAAATTAGAGAAAAGTTCATGTAATGATACAAAACTATAACTTAATCATTCAAATAATGAGAAGTGAAGTTTATGTACATTATGCTGAATGAGAATTTAGGTGATAGAGTGAAGTGAAGACAAGAGAAAAAGAAGGTTATTTGATATCATCAGTGATTTCCGTCATTGTGGTGAACTGTACGTGGAGTACCAGAAGAAAGACATATGTTAGGCCGACGAGAAGACAATTGAAGACATGGACTACTCAAATGATTTATGTCTAATGTAACACAATTTTCAAGATTTACAGGTGAAAATCAGCATCTGGGATAACAGACAGAGAAGATAAGACTTTAGGTGAATATAAAGAAAACAGGGGCGAGGAAGATACCTAACCAATAAAAACCAGTAACAGCCACCACCAACGGGAAGTCAACTTTTTTGCTTAGCTGACTTGAGTGGAATCGTTTCCACTGGAGTTGACACGGATAAAATGCGAAAGCTAGCCAGGATCATTGTGAAGATCTACAACACCCACTACAAAGAACAAGATCCGGATTTTCAGTACTACTTTCAAGTTAGCGTTTCTATATGCTTCAAAGACTCGACGCAAGTGTAACCAAAGTCATTTCCAGCAGGTTGTTACAGATTTAGCTCCATACTAAAGATCACATGACCAGCCAGGAAGCTTAAGCAGTTAGAAACTGTGACAGGCAATGAACTAACCAAGAACCTACTAATCAGCACATATGCGAGTGGAAATAGAAATGGGTTGGGTATTCGCTGAGGGGAATACTAAGTAAAATAACGAGCCGAGCCCTAGTTTTCTATCCGAAATGAAAACGACGAGTTGGGTATCGCTTCAAAGGTTACATGGAGGAGATCATGTCAGGCGGAAATGAAACCTTTCGGTCAGTGGTGGAGCAAGCTAAAAAGGAATGGGAAGAACAAAGTGGAATAGTAATGTGCTGTGGAAACCTTGTTTCATTCAGAACCCAAGGAAATAATAGTTTTGAAATGAGGAAGCTTCTCCATCCAATTTATTTATAGGGGATAATGTGTTTCTCCCTAATGATCAGTTATTTAACTGAGGCATCAATACACAGTTGATATATTGAATTGTTTAAAAATTCATCCAGACCTTGCTAACAGAAGTGGTATAATCTACACTTTTGGCAGTAGTTAGACAAGGAATGACGTCAAATATATGCGGGTTTCCACTACTTAATGGTCTTTTAACCCAAATTTATCAACATTTTCATATTTGTTTAACTTATTCCCTCTGAGAAAAGCAATCTTAAAGATCAATGAAACATGTTTTACGTGTAACACTGTTAAGATATAAGAGAGAACAGGCCTAAGGTGGTAGGGAACAAGACATAAAAGATACTTCATTAACTATTGTGATAAAATTCTGTATTACAGTTATAGTAAACTAATCACAACTAGTTGATTCTGGTGTAGGCTACAGCACTGGGTGACGCGGGTTCGAATCTCATAAGGGACATGAGTTCCTTCAAGGTTGCAGATACGCCTTGCCGATGAGTGCAAACTAGCACGAAACCTAGGTCCAAGGCTTCCTACCGATTGCCTCCAACTATCTGGTGTAGGCTTAATAATGATTCAGATACTTTGATGAATATTTTCTATCAACAATCAATTAATGAATAAGGAATATTCTTTACGATGACTTCTTCATCAGGTTCTACAGTTATATGACCATAACAATTAAGGAATTATTATTATTATTGAAATGTTAATGCTTTAAATTACATTAGGTCAACAGTATCGATAGATCACATTTCAAAAACACCAGTAAGATAGCGATAATATGCATGAATACAAAACTAAACTAAATATGAGATAAATCAAGGGAAGTAACACAGAGTTTATGAGTTTACAGGTTCCACAGCAGGTCGGAGTATCCATAGTAGCTGGGTATGCCTCTTTTGCACCTAGCTCTCCTGTTGTTTTAGGCGAACTGCATTGGCCTCTACTATTTTGGAGAGTTCGGTACCTAGAGACTTTTGGTAATTTATTCGATACCCGTTAGATGATTGAGAAAGATTCTTCAATGTTAGCTTTGTGACCCGTTTGGACGAGGTGATCTCTTATACAACTGTTGATGGTTTTAATTACATGTTTATTCAGTTAGACTAGTAGGTAGTGCCTGGCACGAAAAATTAGATTCCTACAGAAATGGCCATTATAACTGACTCAACAGGAGCACATGAATTGATAGACACAATCAGAGGTAGCTAGCCTATATAGGTACTTCGTCTGTCAGTTTCGGAATCAGTGGTGTAGAAAAAATATATATATTACTCATTTAATAACTCCTATGACCCAATTAGTGCTTTAAACTTTTAATGGGCACCTTCAATCAATAATCAGTCGCAACGCAATTTGTTCTGTTGTTTGTTTTCCGTACACTCAGCGTAAGGAACAAGATACTGATTCTTGACAGTAATGTCAATTCACTGCTTTTAAGTACTTCACAGACTTGGTACTTCATTAAAAGCTTTTACAACAGCCTCCTGTAGATTTTTATCAACATCTGTCTTTGCTCGATTCTGCAGATCAGATGACTAGCTGTAAAGCATAATCAACAAGGAACCCTTGAAATGAACCAATCAAGAATCTGTCATCCAAAAAGTATGCTGAAAGAAATGGGGATGGATTAGACACAGCATAGAGTGAAATCACGTGCTAGGCCATCGAGTGGAACCAGATTGGGAAGTGATGAGTTTAATGTGTGTCTAATGGTAATAAGAAGGAAATCAAATGAATAGGAAGTGAAAGTCTGTGAGTAATCATGCAACCAGCTAAGGAGATTTGGTGAACAGGATGAAGTGGCAGTGTGCAGCTACAGAACTATATTCTATTTATAACCCAAGAAAATAGTAGTAATAATAATAACAAAACAATTTTTTTAGATAAATTTAAACTGGGTACAAGCCGTTAATGAAAAGCCGTAGTTATCACGTATTATATATATATTCAAGAAAAGATGTTTGGAGGAACTTAATTACCAAGGAGGAGAGACAAAGAAGTTGGTGTGCTAATCACTTCAATGGACTCTTGAATCAACCATCATCACCTGCAAATCTTCCAGAAATACCACTACCACCAGCTGTACGCATAGAACTGCCTGCCAGTGGACACCAATTCACCAACAAAAGCAGAAATCTTGAATGCAGTCAAGCTAGCGAAAGTCAGCAGTGGCCGACAGAATTTCTCTCGAAGCAGTGGAAACAGACCGAAGGACTGTGACAGAAATGCACACGCTATTATTATAAAAAGGTTTGGAAGGAAAGAAAGTTGCCTACTGATTGGAAGAAAGTCTGACTACCTTGTCAAGCTACCAAAGAAAGGCGACTTACGCCTCTTCCTGTAGAACTGTCTGGTATGGAATAGTGGTATTGTTCACACCAAGTAAAATGTTAAGTTCAATCATCCTGGAGAGAATAAATGATGCAATGGATACAGAACTACGCCCCACCGACAACAACAAGCAGGATTCAGAAAAGATTAGCAAATCATGTGTTGATCAAATTGTAACTCTACGCATCATCATGGAACAGATCACAGAATGGCAGTCAAATTTCTACCTCAACTTCATCAACTTTGAAGAGGCCTTCGACAGCGCTGGCCGTGAATTAACTTGGAAACTACTTCAGCACTGCGGAATGCCCATTTCTTTACCAACCTCTTTTAGTAGCTATACTAGCGTGCCATGTGTTAGGTGGTCGACAATGGAAAAGTTATCGAAGCCTTTCAAGTGAATACAGAGTAAGATAAGGCTGCCTATTATCACTGATGGTCTTTCTAACTGCGAAGAACTGGATTAGCGTCAGACTGTAGGAAGCGGACGACAGCAATACGTTGGGCAGATAAGAAAACTCTAGAAGATCTGGATTTCATGGTTGATTTATATCTAATGTCACAGAAACTTGAAGAATTATAGGTGAAAATCAACAAACTGTTTGAAAAGTCTGGCAGCGAAGACAGGACCAGAGATGAATACAGGGACGATGGATGTGATGAAAATAACCAACCAGCCAACCAGCAGCACCAATCACCGTCAACGGGGAAAATTTGAAAGAAGTCACTTCCTTCACTTATCTAGACAGGAAGCACACTTTCAACGACAGGTACTCGACATGGATAAAAATGTCAAAGCTGGCCAGAATGGGGAAGGCAAGACACGCCTTCATCAACTTGAAATCAGTCTAGAAATCTTCTGCACTCAGTATGAACAATAAGATTCAGGTTTCATCATCAATGTTAAGGTAGTCAGAACGTCATGCGAATCATTTCCAACAGGCTCAAGAAATTTACTATCTGCTATCTTCTCTGACTCCATATTGAAGACTGGATGGCCAGGAAGAGTCAGCAACAAGGAACTTTTGCTCGGAACAAACCAACCAAGAGCCTATCTCTCAAAAGTTATGTAGAAGAAAATGGAGATGGATTCAGTAAGCGTTGTGGAAGCCGTCGAATGATACTGGTCGTCATATCACAACTCGAGTAGGACCCGAAGGGGAAACGGCACGTTGACCTTCCAAGGGTGACATGGAGGAGGTCATGCTAAGAAGATATCAGAGACTATGGACAATCTTTGGGTCACCTGAAGAGGACAGCAGAAAATAGGACAAAGTAGGGATGTTCTGTGGAAGTCCTGTGCTCCACTCTGAACTCAGGGGAACAATAATAATAATTAAGATGTTTCAGAATAAAAAGTCACAACTGTCAATGTGACCAAAGATAAAAGATCTATTATAAGGTTATTCAAATACACTGAAAGACTATCCAAATGTTAGTATACTTATGATTCTATATACGTATATAATTTAGAGTGTTTGTTTGCAAGAATTTAGTTTTCAGGGAGTACTACTGGGCAGCTGTTTTGTTCCACTTCTTGGACTCTTGAGCAATACGCACCTGTCATCCCATCATGAGGGATCGAATCTGAATCCCACTAGTGCTGACTAGTTACTGAATACAGCATGAAGTTGACTGAAGTTTAGGCAGCAGTCATGACCAACATGGTCCACAAGGTTGGTTGTGAGGACCGATTCCAATCAGTGAGATTTCCTGACGGTCACGCTATATATCGTGAATCGATAGAAGTTATAATTCATGGGGTATTGTAATTCGTCTCAGTGGTTGAATGGTCAACGAGCTTGCCTCGTAGTCTAAAGTCCCAGGTTTGACCTCTAACAGAGTCATGGGTGCGTAATATTGAGAAAAGCCAATTAAAGAGGAAACGACTCTTCACTATTACACCTTGGTTGACATTATGATACACTTTGTTGTTCATAATTATTCACAACAGAGGTGAACTCAAAATTTCCACATAAATTATATATTATTCACCAGTTTGATTGGTAAGCGTATTTTGTACTTTTGGTTGTCATGTGAATACAAAAGGTGAAAATTAATCCAATGAAATTAAGAAAACAAAGTATGTCTTAAGGTTTTTGGCTGGTAGTGTAAGACATGTTGCCAATTCATTCAAATGAGTGAACTAGAATTTGGACACATTTGTTCTCTTATATATTTAAATAATTTACCTGGCAACATTGTTTATAACGTAGGTGTCGGCAAGCGTTAACTGATTAATTATAGTATTTATCCGATTGTGTTTATTATTATGACACATTTTTAGCATTCCGAGCAGAAAAGACTTCAGCAGTACGTCTTCACTGTACTCTGTTTCCCATCGTCATTTTCAACTGGTTTCACAACTGTCAACAGGCTATCATTTCCTCTTGACAGAATATCTTTCATGTCACCCTCGTAACAACAACCAGCTTGACGGGCTGCCTTGCTTGTGACCTCACTTGACGGAATCCTCAGACTATCTTCAATCCATCTACGTTTTTTTCTGCATATTTCTTGAGCATCTGGTTCATTTTCAGAGTTCCTCATTGTTTACACATTCTTCCTGGTCGTTCATTTGATCTTCAGTATCTAGAGAAGGCAGTTAGCTACTGATGAAAGCCTACAGCAGGCTGTTGCAAACGCTTTTGTTTCTGATGCATGTAGAAGCAGTTTCTTGATATAAGTATTAATAATTTGCTTGTTGTTTCTTATGTCATTAGTACTGCAGACCTACATACTAATTTCAAAGTAATATCTTCAAATAAAATGAAGTAAATATATGACCAAATCTTAGTTTACTCATAATCCTATACCTCTGAATACATTAAATGAAGTTCTTATCCCATCAACCGTTTGCCAAATTTATCACTGTATAAGAGAATGCTGATGTTAAAAGCTAAAGACTAGAAATAGTATTATCATTATTATTATTATCCCCTTCAGTTCCTAGTGGAACATACAGCTTCAATAGCACATTTCCATTTCATTCTTTTTTCTCTTCAGTCATCTCCTCCATATCACCTTCGAGCGCCTGACTCGTTGTCTTTCATTCACATTTCACTTTTAAGCCTGATTGGCGCGCGATATGACTCAGAGGTCTCCTCAGTGTGTGTTCAAGCAGTCTCCAGTTTCTCTGCATATTTTCTGGGACATAGGATCTTGGCAACTTTCTTGCCAGATTAAAAATGCAAACCACTTCAGGAAACATTATGATAGTAAAAGGTATAAGATATAACTTTGTAGTGGGAGCTGGCTGCAAACCAAGATTCTAAACAACAATGCACGTCAATGAGAGAAAACAATAGCAAACCTTAACCTTGAAAAAATCACCAGCCAGTCACAGTGGAGTTAACTTGTGGAGATATGATTCGCAGATATATGACTTGATTTTCTGAGAAACGGCCACAATGAGATAACGGAATAAAATTTAGCAAGAAAACAACCGAACAGAAGAGATCGCTTGTCAGTTAACAATAATGTACATAAAAATTTATAAACACCTCTTGATTTTCTCAATAAACAACCTGTTGCCTGGCCATTGTCTTCTGTCGTTACAACTTGACATATTTACAGTAAGAATATGAGTGAGACACAAAAGTAAAAAGCTAAATACAGTGAGGTATTACTATGGTAAGTGTTAACGGACAAAACTCATAACATCCAAAATATTACAAATGAAACAAAAACTTTATCTAATCAGCAAATTGGTAAGGTCATTTGAGATAGTAGTCTTGCTTTGGCAGAGTGCTATTTGTTGTAATTAGTGATAATTGATGGTGAAACGGCAATCTGAATTGTGTCCGGAATTGAACTAGTGATATTCTGGCTATTAACCTGGATTTATAGCATTTTAGTTACGAAATGTAAGAATTAACCAGATCACCGTTTCACTGCAATTACTAACGATCATGTTAATATCAGTCTGTCAAGCTTCGACTGTCTCAGACGGTTTCATTACCACTTAACAACTTGATCTTCTTCTTCTTCTAGATCAGACAGATTTAGATTGACAGGTGTTGAGTAGTTAGTGTTATGAGTAAAGTGCATTCGAGTATCATTCTTTCATATGACAGTTGAAAATCAGCTGTATTAACTACAGTGGAGCGTTGACTTGTTTAAAGGATGGGTCTAGAAACTCAGCTGGTAGATCACTGGACCAGTAAATCTGGGCCTGCTGATTTGAATCCTACCAAGATCCTGACTTTAGGAGGTTGAACCATCCAAACATACAGGAGTAATATGACAGTCATGCGCTGAAACAGTATAGGGATCCTAGAACATCTGCCATTCCAGAATAATTTACGTTTCGTGTCGTAAGAATCTGAAGAATAGCAAATGGAAACTGATAAGTTTGCAGGAGAGGCAGCAAGGCAGAAATCCATGTGAAATTAGACAAGAACGAAGGTGATGAAGATACCCAACCATCAGCAGCAAACACAAATCACCATCAGTAGGGGAGATAAATTTAAAGGATATATCGTTTCACAAACAGGTGTGACGGATTAGGATGTCAAAGCCAGCCAGGATCTCATGGGAAAAGTAAGACAACAATCGTTCATTACTCTGAAATTGGTGTGAAGATTTACACCAGTTAGAACAAAGGAAAAAGATCCGAAATTTTAACACTACGGTTAAGTCAGTGTGTGCTTCTGTATGGTTCATAGAGTTGGCATAAGCACCAATGGAGTCATTTCCAACAGGCTGACACGAACTTTCGTCAACAGCTACCTGCCTTTACTGCTATGATACTGAAAATTATATGACGGGACAAAAATGACGGAATTGAAAACATTTATTTCCTGATACGAATTTAAAACAAGCAATAAAGGTTAATAAAGCTTTATTAACCTTTATTGCTTGTTTTAAAAATGACGGAATCTTACAAGAGGGAGCTCCGAAGATGCAATCAACCAGGCACTAACCTATGGATGAACCAATAATTATGCAGAAATAAATGTAGATGGTTTGGACGTACACTGAGAAGAATGTTTAGTGACGTCATACTCCATTAATGCATCCCAAATGGGACCCAAATTATAATCAACTAGTTTGGTGCGGGTCCTAAAGTGACATGGAGGATATCAGTTGAAGAGGAAATGAAAGCTTGCGGGTATTCATGGCGTTATTTGAATATTGTAGTGGGAAACCGAATGGAATAGAGATGTGTCACTGACGCCCTGTGTAGCACTAGGAACTCAAGGGATTAGTAATAATAGCGTTAATAGATAACTTTAAAAAAGTTATCCACCTCCGTCACTCCTCTCCCTCTGAAAAACAATTAAAAGTTTAATGAACAAAGAATATGAAATAACATCAATCAGTCGGTGGCACAGCAGTTAGGACTCTTGCCGATCATGCACATGGTCGGGGGTTCAATCCCCTGCCGACGTACACCTGATATCAATGCTAGACCTGCGAAATTTGGGCTAACGAAGTCCATGCTAAAAATTCCATACCTGCTGCATCATTAACCAATTAATATCATTTTAATCTTGAGGCATCGTCGAATCGTCTCCAGTGGGAAACAACATGTCTGTTTGAAGACCAAGCATTTCCACCAAATTAAGTCAACTAACATTCTTGTGATTATTATTTCCTTAGGTTCCGAGCAGAACACAGTGCTTCAACATCACACCTCCGTTTCATCCTGTTTCCTTCAGTTGTCCTCAGCTGGATCCACGATGTCACCTTCTCCTCTTCTTCAAACGATTTCCCCCGTGTTACCCTCAGATGCTCGCCCAACACGTTATTTTGCATTCGGATTCCACTACAGCATGACGTCACTTTACAGTCTCTTAAGGGTTTGTTCTGTCTGTTTATTTCCATCTCCTTCTGGATATATTTTGGACCATAGATTTTTACTGGTTTTTTAAAAGATTTCATTTTTGCTTATCCTTTCTTGTTGGCTATCTTATTCTCAGTTTGGAGCGAAAGCAGATGTTGATCAAAGTCTTCAGTAGCCTGTTAGAAATGCATTTCGTGTAGTGTCAAGTCTATGAACTATGTAGAAGAAATGATTGATTTGACATTAATGTTGAAAATCTGAATATTCTGCATTATACTTATCGAAGTGGATCTCCAGAATGATTTCAGAGTAAGTAATGTATCTTTGACTTCCCTAATTTTGTCTGGCTTTGACATCTCAATCCATGTCGTATGTAGTTGGAACGATGCTGCCAAAATATATGAAAGAAGTGAATTCCTTCAAATTTCACCTACTGATAGTGACTGGTGCTTGTTGCTGTTTGTTGGTTACTTTCCTCACTTCCATCTTCTCTATGTTCACTTGAACTCCTATCTTTGCTGTTTTTTCAGTCAACTTGATGGTTTTCAAGTGTCGTTTAGCAGGGATTTGATTAGTTTCAGGATTTCATTTTGAGATGACGTCGATTAGAGGACCACTGGAAAACCTTCAGGGAGTAATAGACAGCTATTTCGTCCTAGTTTAGGACTCTTCATCAGTACACACCCTGCAGACCAACACTTGAATATCAGTTTGATGCTCATTAGTGATTGGTCCTACTGAAGTAGGTAGTTATCTGGAGTCTAGTGGGAAGTTGTGACCAATAGGGTACAGAAAATCGGGTGGGAGGACAAATACTCGCCACAGATGACACTGGTTAGTGGTCGCACTATATCATGAATTGACAGAAATCGGAATTCATTGCGTAGCCATTGGATAAGGTACCGGTGGCCTAATGGTCTACGAACTCCCCTTGAAACCAGAAAGTCGCTGGTCTGAACTCTGGTCATGGGTGTGTACTGATGAAGATTCCAAAACTAGGACGAAACAGCTGTTCAGCACTCTCAGATTTTCCAATAGTTCTCTAACCGATGTCAGCTTGTGATGAAATCTTGTTAGTTTTCTCTTGTAGGTCTCCATGTTTCTGTGACATTAGACATGAATCATCAACGAAATCTGAATCTTGCAGAGTCTTCTTCTGCGTCCAGTGTATTCATATCTTCTTTCTTCACACAGTCTGTTTCAGGATCCAATCCACCACAATCAGAAATATCACTAGTGATAGTAGGAAGCCCTGTATTACTCGTGTCTCCACTGCAAAGGCCTGACTGTGTATTCCGATGTGTACCACTTGACATTCGGCATTTTCACATAGCTGTTGAATGAGGTTGGTAGAAGTGCACGTCACCTCCCCGCACTCCGAAAAGACAGAATCATCGGTTTACTGGACAAAGAATATGAAAATCATATCAATCAGTAACAGATATCGTTTCCTGGATTGATGCTGGTTAGCCATGGAATCCAGGGTAATGGGATGTCTATCTGACGAGCCTTAGGTTGAACGAAGCCTACCTCCTTGATTCCTTCACTAAACAATTAATATCACATTAAACTTGAGGCATCATTAAAGTGCCTTTAGTAGGCATCAGTATATCAATTTGGAGATTAAACATTACCGACCAAATAAAATCGAACAACAGGAAATTTAAAAATAACTAATTTTTTACGTCTAGCGATATTATTCGCCATCCATCATTGAGCAGCCTCTCTCTCTCTCTCTTCCTCTCTGACTATCCGACAAAACAAAATCCGACTTAAAATTACACAAAATACCAAATATACTACTCATAAATTATTCAAAATAAAATAAGATAAAAGAAGACAATGTAACCCAAAAACATTCAACTAATTCACTTGAAAAATTGAACATTGAATTTTCGTCATTACAAACAAACTCGAAGCAGAACAACAACAGCAATAACGGAAAAAACAACAAAATTAAATTTAGACCATTTTATTATTTTTTTGTTTTTAGAATGCGAAAGTGAAAGTGAAATGAAGAAAAAATGGAAATTTTTAAGCAAACTTAACACATTTCATTGATACTTAACTCCAGACAAAGAAGTCATATATATACAAAGACTACTTAAGATAAACAACAGGAAAGGGAATTGAACGAAAAAATAATTCGAAGTGATGAATATATATAACACGATATATAAACTCTTCAAGAGAGAAAGAAGTTTATTTTGCCTTAAAAATCATACTGAGGACAAAGAAACAGATGTTGGCTGGTGTGTCTTATCTAAGACTGGGAGTGTGCAGCAGGAGAGTCTGTACGCACTACTTAAAGATCCCTGATTTCCAGTGTCTCTTTGACTAATCTTCAGGAAAGGAACAGTTATATCACTGTTTGGTTGATGGAAGCCAGCGATAGATTCCAGGATGTGATTTCGTTCTGTTTAGGTCAAGTCAGCTGAATATACCTTCATTCCTAATGAGTGACTGATCTTGTTCCCATTGAGACTCGAAACTAGCACCCATCGCTTCAAGAGCCAAGGCACTATCCAATAAGCCGATTGGGTTACAACATGCATATCACTTGTGTAGTGGGTGTCAGTTGTTATCCTGTATTTCCTCAGCTATCCAGTATGCCCTAATGGTATTCAATCGTTCCCTTACTGACGTCGATCCGTGATTAAATATGAAACAAATCAACTCCTTGAAAAATAACTCTTGGGGATTACTCTGATGCTGGCTAGTGACCGGTTGCCTGTCATGGAGTTTCCTGAAATCCCAGGAAGAAGCCATCACCAGTGGAATTCAGCGACTTTTCGTGTGTTAGGACAAATGCTAACCAATGACACTAGATGGTGGTTGCTTCATATATCGTGAAATGTAAGAAGTTAGAATTCATGGAGGGAGTGGTACATTGGATTCTGACCCGAACGGCTGAATGGTTAACGAATTCGGCCTGGTAATCTGAGAGTCTTGCTTTCAATCCTTGCAAGTGAGGTCGTGGGTGAATACTGCTGAATAATCCTAGACAAGGGAAAACAGTTAGTCAGTGTACTCCCTGATAGTTTCCAATGGTTCTCTAACTCATACTTATCCACGATCAAACTTGAAATAAATCAAATCCCTAAAAACTAACTCTAGGAAACTTCCCATATAATCAAGTAACGCCATGTTAATCTTTAGAACTCGTAGAAGTTTCCGTACTAGGAGTGGATGTGTCTACAAAGATCGAGGATTTCAGCTCCATAAAAATCAATCAGTCGACGGAAAGTACAAAATTCATTTAAACAAATAACAGATTATGTTGAATTTTAAAATAAAAAAGCGTAATACCGCCATTGTAGATAAGTAAAACAAACTTTCTCCCGGTAAAATCAAACAAATCATCAATGTCAAAAAAGAAAAACAATTATGTCAATTGATATATATTTTTTAAAATAGACATTCATGTCTATAGAATCTATAAAACAGATATTCATTCGGATGTCATCTGTGAAAACAATTACTAACAAGTATACGGAAAGAAAGTTTATATGCCTATTCTTTGAATAATAATATTGTGCAAATGTCTTCACATTTGTTTTGTGCAAACTAATCAGCTATTCCAAGCATCAAATTTGATGTAGACATCCCATGTTCACATATCCATGATTACTTCAGTTTCTATCTACTGAAAGAGAAGATGCATTAGCCAATCACCTACCCGTAGGGTTTGACTCGCTGACCTTATTCTTATTCAAATCAAGAAATCCTCCTGACTCCAGCAAAGAATAGGTTAACTTCTTCCGTGCCTTGAAGTTTAAGTAGTCTTCTGGCTGCTACGCCAAACCCAGCACTCCCACCTTTCTGAGGTTAGTATGCTTACGTTGAAATTCTATACTTCAATATTAGATATAACTAAGACTTATTTCGTAGGAGCTGGTAATGAGTTAGCAGAGTAGTAAGAGTAGCTTATAAACTCAGTCTGAAGGTTATGCAACTATCCTGATATATATGTAATCAATAAATTGGGATCACGAACGGATATCCTATAGAAAATCGTTAAAAACCAGAGAGTACCGGACAGCTGCTTCGATCTAGTTTGACACTGTTCAGAAGTACACACCCGTTGCTCCATCGGGTGCGGAACCTAGGACTTTCAGGTTACGAAGAGACCCCATTAGCGACTAATCTATTGAGACAGAACCCGATGGCCTATGAATTCTAACTTCAATTTGTTCTCCAACTTGAAATTAGTCTAATCCTTAAAAATCTCACACTGAAAAATTAATACAATGCTCACTAGTGGCCGACTACAAGATGGAGCTGACGTGGCTTATAGTGAGGAACTGTTACTAGTGGGATCCACCAAGTTGGATTTGATATTGACTATATATCATGAATTAGCAGAAGTTAGAATTCATGGACCATTCATTACATTCCGTTTCACTAGCTGGATGGACAATTAGTTCTTCTTGTAACTTTAATATCTTGAGTTCAGTCCTTGGAGGTGGGATGATAGGTGTATACTAACAAAGAGTTTCAGAATTGGACGAAACGGCTATCAGCAGTTCCCTGATTTCCAGTGGTTCTCTTTCTGATATCAGTTCTTGATCTGACTTGAAGCCATACAAATCCCTGAAAAGTAACTAACAGTTGAAAATGCATTTACTTCACTCAATGAACAGAAATGACCACCAGAAGTGTGCTTGTCCAAAAATATTCTAGTGCATATAGACAGAGAAAAGGTAAATAAACTGTCACTTATATCGTATTTAACATTTAACTTGATATAAACTAAGATGAATTGAAGGTCATTGTTTAACCATTTTCAAAAAAAATAACCACTAAATATAAAAGTTAAATATTTGACATTTTTGTTTACTAATTGATCATTTTTAAGAAGGTGATTACTGTTGAATGAATGTCACATCATTCGTAACCTTCGTATAATGATTAATTTTTTCTAAGAGTGATATTTCTTCACCAAGTATTGATTGGTAGGGATTTTGTTTGATTGGTTGGAGGATTTTATCATGAGCTGACATTGATTAGAGAACCATTAGAAAACCTGCAGAGAGTACTAGACAGCTGTTTCGTCCTATTTTGAGGCTCTTCATCAGTATACACACCGGGGACTGATGTCAGCTTATGATGATATTTCTTCATGTCAAAAAATGTAGATTATGACTGATCTTCTGTAGGATTACAAGATGAAGAGCTAACATATGGTTATTATTCAGTGTTTTCTGTCTAGGCTGTGGACTGGGTATCCGGTTTTAACATAATAAGGTCGAAATCCGTTCCATTGGATTATTATTATTGTTCCCTTAGGTTCCGAATGAAAAATATGGCTTCAACAGCATATCTCAATTTCCTCCGAAGAATTACGAGCGAAAACCAACAAACTGACTGAAGAAGCAGCGAAGACAGGACTCAAGGTGAGCATGGAGAAGACGGAGATGATGAAGGTAACTGAATAACAGTAACAACAGTCAGCACCAGTCACCATCATCGGGAGAGATATGACAGAATTTACTTCCTTCACTTATCTGGGCAGGTAGCATCGTCTCAAACACAGGCAGTCTGGCTGGATGAAGATGTCAACACCAGCCAGCCAGAATTGGAAAGGTAGGATACGCCTTCATCAAACTAAAACCAGTTTGTAAACAATCTGCACTCAGTCATCCAGCATAAAGAACAAGATTCAGATTTTCAACAACAACGTCAGGTCAGTCCTTCTATACGGGTCAAAAACTTGCACTGTGTGCATTTCCAACAGGAGTCAGACTTTTATCAACAACTACCTCTTTCGCTGGCTTCACACTGAAGATCAAATGGCTGGCCAGAAAGAATTACCAGCAAGTAACTCTGGCTGGGAGCAAACCAACCAAGAGGCAATTGCTCAACAAATGTAGGAGAAAGTGGAGAGGGATCGGACATACATTGAGGGGTCCGTCCCATGACGTCGCTCACAATGCAGGCCATAGCTCGAGTTGAATCCAAGTGGGGAACGACGAGTTAATTGTCAGTGCTAGGGTGACATGGAGGAGATGGTGTGTGTTGGAGGGGGAGATGAGAGATTATGGTTAATCGTGAACCCATCTGAAGAGAACGGCAAAAAACAGAATAAAGTGGAGAAGTGTTGCAAAAGCCGTATGTTCCACTCGGAACCAAAGGGAACAGCAATAATAATAATCCATTTCCTACTGTTCTCTGCATTCTTCTTTAGGTGACTGCACGACCGCCGATAAGCTTTCGTCTTCTCCTTACTGTGTCACCCTTGAAGTGACGCCCAACTCATCATTTCCCACTCAGATTCCACTTGTAACAGACAAGTTGTTTGTTAAATCTCTCCTGAACGATTCATTTATAATGTTTATACTTATTTAGATATTTCAACTATGTGAATTTTATACCTATTTCCACTTGAATGTGTATCATTAATTTGACATTTGGATATAGCATGTTTATTTTTAACTTTTATTATTTACCCTTGTCCTTGTCTAATCTTTGATTATAATACTTCTCTTTGTGGTTGTGTGTACACTTATGGTGTGTTGTTTTACAATATGAGTTTGTTTGACTGATTGAAGGTGATTCTGACGCAGGACTGTCTGCGGGAAGGCTTAGTGTGTGATTTTTGTGGAAAGAACTTTTGATCCCACCTCGTTAAGAATATTCTCTCTGATTCTAAGGTACCTTTTAGAGTTGAACTTTGGTTAATTAATTTTGTCTTACAATACTTGTTTTATACTTTGAAACATACACTGCTTGTTGAGGTGAATGTGAGTTTTCAAATTAGTATTCTTTAATAGAACCGCTAGTACATTGGGAAACAATTGTCTTTTTCCTGCATTTGGAAGTTTCGCGATAGCGCGTGTCTCAACAAAGTCTCTCAGCTATTCAGTAGAATGCGGAGATCAGTTTCTTGCCGTCAGACCGTAGCTGAATAAATTTGGTCGCTATACCATTTTTGGACCTGTATAATTGATATGTATCCACATATATATATTTATGTGTGTGTGTGCATGTTGGTCTCTCTTTCTGTTTGCTCTCTTAGTCTGTGACCATTTCACTTGTATGAACCTGTCTCCTTTAACAATGTACATTCTCCCTATATTATATTATATATAATATGAGTGTTTGTTGACAGTCCGTTGCTTGGTGACATATATCCATATATGGTGGTTGTTGACATGTCTGCTATATTTCGCTATGTATATATGGATCGATACTTCATTATAATTAGCCATTCATGTTAAGACTGTCTAACGATTGTTCACACCCTTGTCATATATATATTTCGTTCTCACAATCTTGTGACTGACACTTACTCACTTACTTACTACTTGGTGTGATACCACTTATTGCTTTCTCCTTGTGTTTGGAAAATAGAAGTATCATCGCAAACCTAGTGGTCTTCTGATTTCCGCCTTCTTGCGTCAGGACTATTAAATTCTCGACCAGTCCATAACAATAATTTGTCGACGAGTACATAACAGTAATGCGTGATGTCACTCAGTGGTCTCTTCAACGTGAGTCCGATTCGTCTTCATCTTATTCGGTATATTTTCTGATGATAGGTTCTTGAATAGTTTGTTGACAGAGTTCCTCCTAGCTAACCCTTCCTGACTGATCATCTGATCTTTGTTATGAAACAATGATCTGAAGCCTGTTCGAAGTAATTTTGGTGAAAAGCCATCGCTCTAAAACCATATTAAAGCATTCACTGACTTTACAATCATCCTAAAAATTCGAATCTAGTTCTTGATGCTTAGTGCAGTTTACTAGTGCACTAGTTTTCCAGTCTGTCATACGTCCGGAAAAAGAGGGAAAGTTGAGTGTGAACCTGCCAACCCTACCCTGAAACATCCTGCCAGTTGCTGTGGAAACTTCAAAGCACAGAAGTATATTTATATATAATAATAAAAAAGACTGAGGGCGAAAAACACCAGTCATTCTTTTATATGCAAACAGACTGTTAAAAGGAAATCAAAAAAAGTATTATCTGGATTCCCACCGATTCATCCCTCAACCACAACTGGGATTCTTACTAGCCGGTATAAAGTCTCGAAGGTTGGGCATGAGGTTAGCAAGCTCACAGCACTTAAAAAGAAGGGAGTGAAGAAAAATTCCACTATGGATAAAATTTTATTGTGATTAAGTCACACGGTGTTTGTTATACAGTAATATTTACTGATGACCACCTTTCGAGCACAATCCACTGTAACTCATAATCATATCAAGGCACACACACAACTTTTTTTGCTTCACTTATATACATGAGTACAAAATTGATCAGACATTTGAATAGAAATCAATATAAGACTTGTGTGAAACAGAATGGAAGATAAAGGACATTCGGAAATAATATAAATGTTATCAATAAAATACAATAGGATGGGGATTAAGACAACTGTTGTTAGTCAATAAGATGGGGAACAAGATGTTTTTTACAGTAAAAATAAGAAACTTGTCAGAATGTTATAATGTGAATTGAATACATTTTAATATTATTTATTATCCTGTGATTTGATTGGTAATAATATCTTCCATATCTCCGGTATTTGCGTTCAGTCACTTCTATTGCATGCATTGCGTGTAGACTCGATGAACCAGAATCCAGCAATCTCTCTCTCTCTCCCCCTACACATGTGGAGTACATAAAAATATTATTGTGCACTTTTTGTTTGATTTTGAAATTAGAGACATTGTATAGGACTTTTGTTTAAAACAATTCATGTTGAAATACAGATTACCTCCGAGTACAATCTAAAATACAGTGTACCGTTGGTAGCTTCGCCTTCTCACTGGTCATTACTGTCTACCTGCTCCACTCATACTGTGTTGTATACTTTGGATTTATTGCAGGAATCTATTATCCTTATCTGAAGACAACTCTACAACCGGTACACGGCTTCTACCAGTAGACACGATTCCAGCAGTGAGCGCTTCTGTGGATTATATTAATAATTTGTAACAGTGGACTTTCACCTCTTCATTATTATTACTCATTACTAAATTGTTTATAATATACTGTTCCACTATCATATCATTAACTTGGATTTTCATTCGCATACTTGTTATGTTGTTGAGCTCGCTAAACGGTTCCCTACATGCATACTACTTTTAGAATTTTGAATCTTTCCCACACTATTGTGCTGTTGTGTGTTAATGCATGCACAATGATTGCAGAGTTTTTTTTGCTAAATTGGTTATTTTCGTGGGGTCTACTATTCTTGACCTACTAGTTTGACCTAAGTAGTTTATCCATAATCGAATCATACTCTACCACAGTGCCTGAGTGAAGAAAAAATTTGGTTTTATAATATTTTTAGAAAATATTAAAATGTTTTGAGTCAGTTCTTATCGGTATCAGTGATGTATTAATTAGGCAAATCACATGTTTACGGATTGGACACATTTCACTCTTGTTGTATACACATTGATCTTGATCACATTGTACTTGTTGTGATCGATCAGATGATGAAAAAAGTATTTTGTTTAGAAGTCATTTCAATAAATGAATAAACAAAAGTCCATTAGATTTTCGTCTACGCATTTGTGTATGTGTGCGTGCCTGTCTTTTCAAATTTGTGTGTAAGTGTCTTTGTGTTTGCTAACTTTTTGTTTCTATTTGCTATTTTCCGCTGTCAGATGAGTCAGTTTCGGTACTCCCCTACGACCGATACTATTTTGAGAATCAATTTCTGGAAATTTGATAGGTTCAAAGTTTAGTGACTGATTGATATTACAGAACCATTGAAAACCATTAGGTAATGTTGGACAGCACTTTCCTCCTAGTTTGGGACTATTCAGTAGTAAACACCCACGCCCCCCCTGGCAACCGAATGTGGTACCTTTGGGTCACGAGGTCAAACTAGTTGACCATTCAACCACTTAGGCCAGAATCCAATTCACCTTCCCCCAAGAATTCTAACCCCTGACATTTCACGATATATAGGGCAACCACCATCCAGTGTCATTCGGGCGTACTTGTCCTAAAACTTGATGTGTCGGTGGGCCCTACTGTCCATGAACAGTAACTGGAACCCCAGGCAACTTCGTCTCATAGCCAATCGCTAGCATGCATCAGGAACTGCTCTCGGATAATTACATTATCTTAACTATTCTTGTTAGAATTACTTTTAATGCTATGATTAGTTTTAAACTACTCATGTCAATCAGTAGTACATATCGTGATGATGACTTTTTGCATCGCTTTCTAATCCATATGAGATATTTTTATTTTACAATGGAGACTGCTTTAAATAATGTCTGTATATTCAATGAAAATCCTTACAGAATGCGGTAGTCAAGATAAGCTTTTAAAAAGAAAGTTTATCAGCTACAGGCAAAAGTAATCATATATTCACATACAGTTTAAAGATGATGCATTTAATGTATACAATTAGTGGATGGTGGCTAGCAGTGGAATCCATTTAATGAGTTATTAGTTCTAAAGAAATGTACAAATTATGTTTCCCATACATTCAATAGTAACACCGAAACACAGAACAGTCTGGTCAACTTAGAATATGCAGATGACATTGTTATTTGCGTAAAAACACTGAAAAATACATAGAGCCTGGTGAACACCATGAATAAAAATCTTAGTATGTTTGGCATGCAATTCGCTGTAGTAGACTGTAGGATGATGCTACAGGAGTGAACTTCACCAACTCCTTGTTTAATGATGTACAGGGGGGAAATAGTCGAGCATGTTTTCCACTTGACTTATTCGGAAGGTTAATTCACCTCTAATGAACTGATTACTATCGAAGTCTGAGTACAGATGCAAGCGCTTGAAGTGGTTATTCTCCAGCTTGTCTAATCTCTGGCATGGATGTGATATCCGGCTGTTGACGAAGGGAAGTGTGTACTGTTCAGAAGCCTTTATGAAGAAAAGACATGGAAGTCGAAAGCGGAAGAGGTGAAGAGGTTAAAGTCTTTGATTATACGTGTTTATGTTCTATATCTTGTGTTATCTGGTATTATATAGGTGGTAATAACAGAGTTTGGTATACAGTGTTAGGTAAGGACAGCAATTCAATTACTGAGATTTTAAATCTACATAGATGTTTAAGACATGTGTTACTCATGCGAAGTGACCGCCTTCCTAATCAAATAATGTCAGGTAATATAGGATTAAGTTGGATAAGACTTAAGGGTGATGAAAGCAAAACATTAAGTGCATCAGTGGTACAGAATTAGATTGCTCACCAACCACACACGTGGTCCAGGGTTCGATCCTCGTCTACAGACTAACTCCTTGACTTCATTTAGCCAGTGATAAGACTGTCGAAGATGTAAGTTTGGGCATGTGGCTAGCAACCCCATCCCGTAAAAGTAAACACCACTGCTAGATCGAAACCCTATAATCCACTGGGAACGTAAAAGAAGACAATAATAATAAAGTGAAACATAATCAAGCCAGGAAGTGCTTTTTGCTGGTTTGAGCCATGTAGGGAGATGTATACTGTCTAGTTGTAGCCATTGAGACGATATGTATCAGTGGCTGGAGACTGTTCTCTATACGGCAGATGCATTCACCCTGTGTGTACTCCTAGATTCATCAAAGTTTCATCGTTCTTCAAGTTATTATTCTTTTTGCCTGACATTTCCATTCATAAGGGTTCGTTTGAATTTTTATTTTGCTCCATCACTGTGTGTCATATGGAGTGGGGAAAGCTGAAGTGCCTCACTTCTCGGCAACAAGAAACTCTGCAGGCAAACTAATCAAGGACCTGTTACTCAAATGAAGATGGATCGAACTTATTATGAGGAGACTACTGGGTGACATCGCGCATCACAAGTTCAAGTGGAACCCAGATAAGATAAGAAGAGTTGAGCGTCTGAGGATGACATGGAGGAATTGAAAACTTATGGGAAGTCATGAGGACAGCTAAAGAGGACTGAAGAGAACGGGACAAAAACAGAGATGTTCTGTTGAATCCCTGTGTTCTGACAAAGGCGAAATATGTTAAACGAAAGCAGTTCTTTTCAGCCTTCTGTTTATTTTGATTAAATATGTGAGGCATTGGAATCTGAAGTCTTAAATGTTACTATTAGGATCTGTGTTGACAATTCCACTCCCAATCTGTAACTAGGTTTACTCTTCAACGATAAGTCATATTTTCAACAATTTTAATCACAGTAATGAGATATTTATTTTGAAAAACTGTGGCTAAGTCGTTATATTAAAACAAGTATTTTAATTACAACATCAGTCAGAGAGATCATTGAGAACCAGGGATTACTGTGGACAGCTGTTTCGTCCTATCCTGGGATGTTTTAGCAGTGTGCACTAACGACCACACTGGGGAACGAACCTGGGACCTACAGGTTATCAGACCAAGCTCATTAACCATTCAGACACTTGTGCTGGAATTGGATGAACCTGAATTCTAACTTTTCCAGCTGATAATATAGAGCTTCGCTCGATGGGCATCCAATTCACCCAGACACGGTAGATCCCACTGGCCACGACTTTTTACTACAGCTTCAAGACATTCATTAAGTAGGCATCAGTGAGCTGGCGATTGACGGTGAGATTATAATCTTTGTGGGGATTATGGATTAATTACGAATGTAAGGTTTTAATTCTTGTTGACCGCTAGAGTTTTACAATAATCTGTTTCAATTTCCACTGTCATGGATTCTGGGAATCACTTTTCAGAAAAAGGTAATTAAGAATGGCGTGTATATCGCAATTTTTATTTTCACGTACATCATCTATGCAGGATTATTTGTTGTGTCTCCGATGCCTCTGTTAGTATTCGTATTGATGACCATTTTGAAGGACAGTATATAAAAATTGTTATTTTAAGCCATTTATGGACTTCATATTAATTTCCTCTCTCAATTCAATCACTTTATAATATGGTGCTACAGATAAGCAATATCATCGAGTTCATAATTCAGTGATTGGATCCTGATCCAGTGACTCAATCAATGATCAACAGACTAGCTTCATAACCTGAAGTTTCACGGTTCCATCCCTAATGAGACCATGATTATGCAGTGTTAAATGGTCCCAAACTAGGACGAAAGAATAGTCCTTTCGTACTCCGTGCCTTTCAGTGATTCTCTTTTTTTATTGCTATCACTTGATGAAGTAATCTTTATTTTAGTTCACGCATAATGAAACTATAGTTCATTGGTCTAGGAGCTCGAATTCCAAACTAGTACTGGTTAACGCATTCGAACTCCACATCATCTACCGAAGTTTAGCTACTCAACTAGAGTATCACTAGACCTTACGCACAATAGGTAAATCTCATTGCCAGGAACATGGAATTGAATGTCGCTGCTGAGTAACACTTCTTTCTTTTTCCTATATTTGCTACATGTAGTTAATAATCTTACTAAGCGTACACATGAACTCCTAATCCCACTGATTCATAAATCAAATCCATAATAAGCAATGTACACAGCTCCATATGTGAAATGTTCACAGCAGTTTCATTCTTATTGACTGCAACGGAATAATTGTTTATCAAGTCCCTCCTGAATACCTAATAACAACATTTATGCATATTTGGATGTTTCAAATAACTCGCGGACTGTATATCATTGTTCTGAAATTTGAATGCCATCTGTTGACTTAATCCTTGTTATATCTCTTTGTTCTTGTTTAATCTTTAATTTTAATCATTCTCCTTGTGATGGTTGTGAAATACATTGTTAATGTGTTGTTATTCGAGTTTGACCTTGGATTAATATCAGTTAGAAAACCAATGAAAACCAGGGAGTACCAGAAAGTTGTTTCATCGGCACCCACTGCGGTTTTGAACCCGCGACTTTTCACTTAAAATGCAGGCTCGCATGCCACTCAGCCACTGGGACCCGATTCAATGGCCAGCCCATGAATTCTAACTTCTAACAATTCCTGATTTAGCGCAACAACCAACCGATGTAATCGGAAGGAAATCTATCCTCACGCTTGACTGAATGAACCTAACTGGTCACGAATCTTCACTAGATCTCCAGGAAACTCCGTACTGTAGCAAGTCACTAGAGAACATCAGAATAATTTTAAAGGGATGATTTGTAAGGATTAGGTTTGTTTTGCGAGTTTGACCACGGTTCCCTAACTGGTATCAATCCATGGACAAACTCAAAGAACAAACCTAATTCTTACAAATCAGCTCTTGAAAACCTGTTGTTAAACGGTGTGATGTCGCTTTAGCAAATCAAAATCATTCTGACCTCAGGTTGTTTGTGGGAAGTATTAATGTGTGCTTCCTATGGACAGATATGTTGATCCCACCTTGTTTGGAGTATTCTACTTCATTCTGAGTACTGGTTTTGTACTTAGATAGTTAACTTGTCTATACAGTGTCTGTCTGGCGACACTGTTCAGATAATTTTGAGTTTATGATGTCATTACTTTTGAAAAGAATCACATAGATCTGACCACACATAATCGTTATTTTGATGTCTTTGGAGATTTTTGTAATTATGCGTGTCTCAAGGACGTCTGGTCAGCTGCACAGTACAACTCAGATAACGGTTTCCTGCGTTCAGTCTAGAACAAGTCAGTTTTGTTCATTACATTAACCTCCATACATGTGGCTTACAGTACACTCAATTACATCTGAATATCAAACTAATCACAAATAATTCATTTTGCAATCTACATATTATGGTGTGTTTTGAAGTGAATTCCAAATGATATTTTTACTTAAACATCCTTTATTCCAAAACGAACGATTTGATTATTACTGTTCTTACTATAAGGAGTAATGAATCTCAGTTACAAAACACTTTTATGTGACTAATGTATTCACAAATTTATCATTTACCTAATATGAATAGATAATTAACTGTATAGCTGAAAAAGGAAGTTACCGAAAAGAATATTCTTTATTCAGTAATCTCTATTTCGGTTATTATTATTATTATTATTAGTAGTAGTAGTAGTAGTAATTACATTTTCAAACAGCGGAAATAAACACCATAGTTTGTCATTTGAAGTATGGTAATTATTCGAAAATTGAACAAAACAACTTGAATAAACAATATATATGTGTATGAGTCATTAATAGAAATGGTTATTTTGGATGTTGGTGACTAGTAAAGAATGGAATTGAGGTTGTGCATTTCGTCTTATTTGAGATTCTCATCTGAATGTGACTGCATCCTTCCATGAATGATGTGTTAACAGTGTGATTTGAACAGAGGACCCACATTGTTGGATTAGTCTATGAATAAGATGCTACTGGCAAGATTTATCAGTAGAATATAGAGAGACGTCCGTCAGCATAAAAGTATCAAACAGGGAAGAGATATATTGGACACCAAAGAGATAAAATGAACAAACATTGCGACAAAACAAGGGAGATACGAAATGAAGACAAAGAAACACAATACAAAGGGCAGAAGTAGCATAACACGGCATATCCGTGCAAATGACGATTTGGAGATAAGGTGTAGGCATCAGTAAGAATAGACACCAAAGAAAAATGACCTTGAGACGACCATTCAGATTCTTTCAGTTAAAAAGTGGCATAAAATTAATTTAAAAAAACTATTTATCACATATATATGTAATAAAAATGAATTATACGGGATAAATGTCTCTAATATGCTGCAAAAACTGGTCCCAGTTTCTCATAGGAGTGGTTATAAACATATTAAACCAATGTCTATACAAAAACTCATCTAAATGGCTATATACCATATCACTTCGGGAACCGTTTACCATTCTGATACGTTTTTTGAGGTGAGCCCATAATCCTTCAATGGAATTTGTACGTGTTCCTGTTACAGGATCCACCAGTTCTGAAGAATGGTTGACTTCGTAGTGAATATAGCCTAGTAATGACAATTGAGAATAACCTCTCCACTCGTCTGTGTGAATAGTAGTTGGTATTGACACATCAGCACGTCTGTTCGGGATGCGTTCTACAAAGCCTTTACGAAGATTTGTGTCGTAAAGTCATTGGACTCCTCCCTCGATTCATTTTTCGCTTAATAAGTACAGTTTCGTCAATATGCACTACGACGGCAACTCCCTCGAGTACAGAGATGATCCGATTCATCTGTTGTGAGGCAAAATCATGGCAGTACTGATACCACTGCACTGTTGAAATCTTTGTATTCTCCGTTTCTGCAGCTGTAGCAGATACTGGTCGCTTTAGTAGCCAGTTGTGGCATATACGCAGTATTTTACTAAGCGACAATTTGGACTTTGAGAAGAAAGTATCTAAAAAATTACCATAATGTACGACTTACCAACTAGCACAGATTTCCTCATGTAACAGTGGTTGAATCTAAATGCGTAGTCGTCAGCAGCCGGGCAATACTTTTCTAGAGTCATTGTCCTTCCACATATGCAGGTTTTAGACCTCCCTATTAACCCATTTTCCACACAGAAGTCAAAAACTAAATCTGGGTGAAACTTGCAACGAAGTTCATGAACCGCATCCATTTTGAATGATGAACAATCTGATTCGTTGTTCCAAGGTCACTTTTCTTTGGTGTCTTTTCTTTACTCCTGCCAAGGTGTGGATAATATCGCTATTTGGAGATAACGAATTCCAAGTCTGTAGTCTTCTACTGTTAAAGTATGACAGTAAAACGGTACTCTCAAACTGTGACGAGAGCTGTCTGCTAGCCAAAATTGGCAGAAAACAATTTACGTCAATATTCACATCCCAAATCTTGGTCATGAGGAAAAACAAGAACAAGACTTAACTTTGAGGAATTCAACAACCAATCACAGCAGACTTAGTTTGGGCGGATCCGATTAGCAGATATATCAAAGAACTGTTTAAGAAACAGCAACAAAGAGGTGACAGAATAGCCTTCAGCAGGAAAACAACCAACCAGAAGACGTTGCTTCTCTGATAACAATAATGAATAATATTGTACATAAAAATCTATAAATATCTGTTGATTTTCGCAATAAGCAATAAGTTACCTGGCCATTGTGTTCTGTCGTTACAAAACTACTGGGTCACCTAAATTTTTATCTAGTATAATTCACCTACTTTGTTCAATTCTTGTTGTTGTTGTTGTTCTTATAATCTTCTAGTTATATCTTTCGATTACAGCATGAACTCAGAGCGATTTAAAGTGTCTTTCAACCTATTGTGTGCACTTCAAGAAGAAAACGAAAGCAAAATGTTGTGGAGAAGAAATTAGGCTGGGAATTTCTGATTATGTATAAATATGATTCTCAGAATAAAGCTGTCACTGTTGTGGTATGGGATAGTATAGTTTCATTGATTAGTCACTAGAGAGTAACCAATGTCGTCAGTCTAGTCCTTGATATCTGTGCGAACTGAACTCTATCTGTCAAGTTCGCAATATGGATACCGGGTTAGGTGGTTTACCATTGACGTCACTGTGGATTCATCTTAGTTTGTTGTGATTCCATGTGTATCAAGTTGGATCATGGACTGATATCAGCTAGAGAATTATAGAAAGCCACCAGGGAGTACTGGATAGTTGTTTTTTCCTACTCTGTGGCTCTTCAGCAGTTTACGCCCACCAGGGTTCCAACCCAGGACCTCTCAGTTACCAGGCAAGCAATACAGACACTAGGATCCGTTTCAATAGCCCGTGAATTCCATCTTTCGTTGATTCATGATTTTAGCATGACCACCATCCAATGACATCGGTGAGTATTTGTATTTATTTATTTTTTTGATTTACTGCTTGATTCCACACTGTATTTTCGGTACAAGTATGGAATTTTCAGCATGGATATCGGTAGCCCAAATTTTGCAGGCCGACCATAGATATCAGGTGTTCGCCGGCGTGGGCTCGAACCCCGGACCATGTGCATGGTCGGCGAGAGTCCTAACCACTGTGCCGCCGACGCAGTATTTGTGATCACTCTCAATCTGGTGCTCACCTCATTGGTGACGACTTCTCACCAGAACTCCAGTCATCTTCGTCCTATAACTAGTCACTGGCGAACATTAAATCCATTTTCAAGAATTATTTTGTAGGGATTTGATTTGTTTTAAGTTTGATTGATGTCAGTTTGCAGCAGTTGGAATTCATAGGCCATTGGGTCAGGCCCCAGTACCTAAATGTATGACGAGCACACCTTGTAACCGGAAGGTCCTGGGTTCGAATCAGAGTGGATGCGCACTGCCAAAGAGTCCAAAACTAAGATGAAACATCTGTTCAGTACCCCGTTAATGGTTTTCAGTGGTTCTCTAATAGATATTAATCCGTGATTTTAGATGGTTGGAGGCAATCAGCTGATAGCCTTGGATATAGCGTCCTTCTTGTTAAGAAGTATAGTGTCTTGTAAAATATGCTCCACTAATAAATTTCAATTCCTTACATCAATGAATGAAAATATCGCTATAATGAAATTAATAAATAAAATGTATAAAATATATGCGCATTATTGTTGGTTTGTGGAGAAATCTACTTCGAGATTGATGCGAATCTCTACATATCCATAATCCAAATGTCAATCATCAGTTCATTCCTCGCTACTGGAAGATCATCCTAAAGTTATAATGGAAAGTCATGGTCAGTGAAGTCTCTCTATAATCAGGATGAACTTGAGAATCATCGTTGTCACTGGTTGGTCAGTTGCGCCTTATCACAAACTGACAAAAGCTAGAATTCAAGTATTGGATCGGGTCCCAATGGCTTAATGGTATACGAGCTCGTCTTGTAACCAGGAGGTCCCAGGTTCGAATCCCGGTGGGTGCTTACTGATGGAGAGTCCCAAACTAGGACGAAACAGCTGTCCAGTACTCCCAGGTGGTTTTCCAATGGTTGTCTAACCAATGTTAACTCATGATGAAATTCTGTAACCAAAAGTTAGAATTCTCAGATCATTGAAAACTGGTCTAAGTAGCTGAACAGTCGGCCAGCTAGCCTGGTAACTTCAATGTCGAACATTCTATCCCAGATGGGTTCATAGACTCACACTTATGAAGAGTCCAAAGCTTGCACAAAATATTTTTCCACAAACTGTTCTCTAAGTGATGTCACATCAGGATTAAATCTACATTTCAACTGGAACATACTCATGTAACACAATGTATATATACACTATCTCAAATGACTAATATTTTATGCCTTTTAATCAATTAATGATTTTTATTTTTAAATGAAATGTACACGCTAAAGTATGTCAATGAAAATGTCTCATTGCTTTGTTTTGTTTTCTCAGAGGGATGTAAAACACCAAGCCAAAATTATTTTTGAACAGCTCTCTCTCTCTCTCACCCCATGTTTTGAAAACAGAATATTATGCATTGCATGTCAGATTTTCTCCACTGAAATATAGACGTAACTTTTTTGAGGATGTCGGTGAGTAGTAGGATTCTCTCTCTCCCACACAAATACAAAGAGTCTTTATTTTAGCGAGACAGTCTGATTGTTTCATTTACGTCATTCACTGATATGAGTGTGCACGTCTGTCTGATATCCATTTACTCAATTATTGTAGAGGATATGTGGACTATTAATAAATATCTGTAAATCATAAATGTTTGCCAAAAATTTATTGATTCATATAATGATTAGTATTATCACATTAATATTATTCGAAATATAAATTATATTCTCAAGGATTTCAACTTTCATCTAGGATTTTATCATGAGCTGACATTGGTTAGAGAACCATTGGAAAACCTGCAGGGGGTACTGAACTATTGTTTCGTCCTAGCTTGGAACTCTTCAGCAGTACGCACCCACCGCCAGGGTTCGAATCCAGGACGTTCTGGTTACAGGTAGGTAGTTTTTTTATTTTTTTTGATTTTTGATTTACAGCTTGATTCCACACTGTATTTTCGGTACAAGTATGGAATTTTCAGCATGGATATCGGTAGCCCAAATTTCGCAGGCCGACCATAGATATCAGGTGTTCGTCGGCGTGGGCTCGAACCCCGGACCATGTGCATGGTCGGAGAGAGTCCTAACCACTGTGCCACCGACGCAGTTACCTGGGGTTCTAGTGTGAAATCGTGACCAGTAGGGCCATTGGAACGGGTCCCAGTGGCTTAATGGTATACAAGCTGGCTCGCCTTATAACCAGAAGGTCCTGGGTTTGAATCCCGGTGGGTGCGTATTGCTGAACAGTCCCAAACTAGGACGAAACAGTTGGCCGTCCAGTACTCCTAGGTTTTCCAATGGTTCTCTAACTAATGCCAGCTCATGATAAAATCCTGTAACCAATCAATCAAATGCCTACAAACCATTACTTTTTTTCTAGGAATTATTTCTTACAGTGTATGTGACAAAACTACTGGTCATTGTGTATGTGTATGTGTGTATTTCTAAGGCTACCTATTTTAATTCCTGATCTGGGAGAAAGACATTTCACACCTAACCTTCTGTGTATTTAAATTAAAACAATCTGTTGTCGTTCACTTTCTACTTTCAAAGTCTGTCAATTTTCATGCGCTACCTACTCTTCTTTATTGCTCTCCCTCAATGTTTTCCAGTCTACTTATAAAAGACTTTGTTAAATTTCGAAGGGCACTAAAAGCTATCGGTAGGGCAAGTAGGATGTCCCTACGGCAATGTATTAATACTGTTGTGAATGGACACCTAAACTCATGAAAGAAATTGGCAAATATCATCTTGACAGACTCTCAATATTCTCTTCATACAACTCAACTCCTCCCCTGAATCTATCATCATGTAAGACTACTAATAATTATGAGAGACTTTATGCTCAGACAACTGAGTATAAAAACTTTACACCTTATTTGGCAAGCGCTACTACTACTAACTTACTGTGACTAGTTTACTTACAGTATCAAATGTACTTTGTGCGATGAATCTATTATTATTATGATTAACTATACTAAGCATAACTTAAAAGTGAAATTCCATTTATTGTAAGTCAGTGAATAATCATGCCTAATACATGAAAGCACTGAACACTTGTTTGTTCACTTTTGATAGACATTGATAATTGACTAACTAACTAATTAAATTATACCAGACATCTGTTCATGTGACTATTTTGTTAGACCAATTTCTAGGTCGTCCTTGAAGGTATAATTTTATTGGCCAAATTTAGGTGAGTGCTGATTGGTCTATCATATTATCATCGTAAAACAAATGTCAGCTGTTGAATATTTAAGTCCACAGAAGTAATTATTAGTTTTTCGTAGAGGTTTATTTAAATATGATGTGAAATGCATACTGATTTTTGTAACTCTAGAGAATGATAATAAGGACGTTCAGAGCTTTATTTAAATTATAATGATGCTTTATTTCATCTGTAGAATTAAAATTAGTTAAGCTAAGTTAAACTCATTGGTTTATATTCGTTAAGATAATCTCCTATTCATTCTGTGCGTTCCTAATAAAACATAGGGAGCCATTGGTACCTCTTCCTGTCATCACTTTCGTCTGTCTCCATGATAGCCCACAGGGTTTCATTTCCCTTTCACTCAATCTCGTCCATGTCACCCTAGGGCACCCAAATAGTCGCTAACCACTGCGGTTCCATTCAAGGATATAATTGCTGTGTAATGTCACTGGAAGACTACCTCAACATATGTTCAATCCATTTTAATTTACTCCTGTTTATTCTTCGGGGTCAGAGACATAGCAGGAATACATTATTTATTATTATTATTAAAACATTAATTATGTCACATGTTCTTAATTTGCATTAATTTTCTAAAGAAAATTATGAAAAACCAGGAAAAGACTATTCTTAGGCGTTACCCATGATATTAAGTGAAAGTCTGTCAGTTACTTTAGCGATTGACTGACTAGCTGACTGAATAAATAACGAATCAGCGTGGGACTTTGCATACGCATGCATCAGTTCATTCTATCAAATTGCAAAAAGAGGACAGAAACATAAGGGCTAGTCAACACTTACTAACTGACTGAGTTTCAGCATAGAACTTTGCACAGAAGTGTAGCAGTTCAAGCCGCCATATACTAAGTAGCATACAAAGGTATAGAGAGTAGAGAGAACAGGAATTCAAAAGGATTATACTGAGCAGAAATACTCGAAAAAAGGAAAGAATAGTAACATAGAAAATCATGAAAATTTAATGGATATGAGAGATCAAAAAGAATGAATACATTTGCGACAATAACAAGCATTTTGAGCAATATCACTTAGAGTCACTGGTTCTGAGCATTCTGAGAATTCCAGCCAAACAGTTTACATATTCGTATGTAGTTCAACTCAACTCATGAACACTGGACAACACAAAAATGTGAGTCCCAATAAGGAAATAAATAAGTGAATCCATTTCAAATCTAGATACTAGATACGTCTGAGCACCTTTCGGAGGTCCCCTAGCCAGTCAATACAAACTTTACTATATTATCTTAGATTAACAGTCGATGGCTTCATGTATTCGAGTAATGTTTTGATTTTAACAATCTACTATGGCCCTGCTTGAGTCAACATAACTTCTCATAGAAGATGGTGACCCGGTACGCGTAACATACGTTGCATTGTATGACTAAATTGAAAGTATCACCTGTCTTACGTAACATTATGCATAACTACATACCAAATGACCTTTCAAATTTTGTTCATGGTTCTCAGGAGACTAAATCTTTTTCAGAGCCTTCATCTGAAGGAATTATGTCACCTTTGAATTTTAAATATACCATATAATATCTGTCACCAATGCCTTCATAATTGGAAAACAACCTACTGTCACCATTATACATTTGTATATAAGTAGGTGGAAAATGTTCACGAACCTACTAAGAAGTTATTGATTAGCATGGCTAGTGGTATCAACAATAGCGAACGTTAGAGAACTTCCTCTTTTTTTGTTGAAGAATATTCATTTCGATAATTTCTTCATCAGGTTCTGCAGTTGTATAGCCATAGCAGTTGAGAAATAATTCTTACTGAAAACAAAAACATGGAATCATTAAGATCAGTTGACTGAAGTTCAGGACACGTGTATGTGATAATGGGCATGGAGATTACATGAAACCTAATATCAGATAAGTTAAAAATAATAATACTGAATTTATTGTTTTCACAGGAGGCTAGGTAGGGTAGCATTAGACTCTGGACCTGTTTCTTATGCAAACAGGGCTGTGGATGTATGATAGATTCTGCTGTTTGGAGTATTCAGTACCTAGACGTCTGTGGCGATTTTTTGACACCCGACAAATGACGTAAAAAGATGCTTCAATACTAGCTTCACTGCCAATTAGGATCATAGGCTTTATTATCAAACTTTTGATGGTTTTTACAAAAACACTGAAAGCTGTTCCTGAGAGTGAAAAATCAAGTTTTTAGAGCTACGGCGGATCAGCTGAATAGGCGGATATAATAAGAGATAGCTAGCCTAGGCTCTTTGTTTTTCGATTTCGGAATCACAACCGGGCGTGTCGAAATAATGGGCTGCAATTTACTGGCATTGACAATTCTTTGAATCGATTTCCTCAACTTATTGATTATAACTTCATTCGTGGTAGGTCACTTTCTAATTGCAGTCTCATACTGAAGCACTTGTTTACGAATATCGGATTGATAGGATCCCACGCACTTTGTTGTTGATCAATTATTTCAACGGCTGTTAATCTCGTCGGTGGCACAGTGGTTAGGACTCTCGCCGACCATGCACATGGTCCGGGGTTCGAGCCCACGCCGGCGAACACCTGATATCTATGGTCGGCCTGCAAAATTTGGGCAACCGATATCCATGCTGAAAATTCCATACTTGTACCGAAAATACAGTGTGGAATCAAGCTGTAAATCAAAAAAAAAAATTAAAAATTAAAAATTAAATGGTATATCATCATTTCTCACGCACTTTGTTATTGATTATTGTTATTGATTATTACGATTAATTATTTCAAATGCTGTTAGCTGTCTCTATTGTGGTAAAAATGTATAAATACCATGTGTTCTTTGTCGTAGTTGTTGTACAATATACAGTTCACAGGCCAGCCTTCGTCTTTTGATATTTGCGTGCTTCACTGAATCGGAAGGTACCACAAGCAGATAGGCATATTAGTCAGGCGCAGACAGAACAAGGTGACAACGTCCTCATTTAATTCCCTACAGTTATAACAAGGATATTTCGATGTCAGCCACTATTGGTACTCCAACCTGCTGTTGAATCTATAAATTCATAAATTTTGTAATATTTTTCATGATTTATTTGTGATATTTATGAATAATATCACATGTGCATGTTTTGAACTATAATCTATTGGTCTTATTGATTCGATATAATTTTAAAAAAGCATTAATTGTGTGACTGGCAATAATTCTTTAATCATTATGGACAAATGATTGTAGAACCTGATGAAGAAAAAAGTTATCGAAAGGAATGTTCATTGTTCACTAATCAGCACCTCGAAATATTTAATTGGTATCTTCAATCAATATTAGCAATATTTTCGTACTGTGTATTGTCATTACGTAATGTCTGGGTATTCGGACACATAGTGAAGATTAGTTACAGGATTTCATCATGAGCTGACATCGGTTAGAGAACCACTGGAAAACCTGAGAGTAGTCGACAGCTGGTTCATCCTAGTTTGGGACTGTTCATCAGTACGCACCCACACTACGGGGTTCAAACCCAGCACCTTCTGGTTACAAGGCGAGCTCGTGGACCGTTAAGCCACTGGGACCCGATCCAATGGCCTATGAATTATAACTTTAGCGAATTTCGAATCATTTTTGGCTTGGAATCAACAGTTTATGCCGGGCACTTTATTTCCTAGTCTGTGGAATGATTAGCTAAAATTTGAGTAACAATCACTTTTTATCATGATTATTTCAGTTTCAAACTATTATACATTACTGGATTACAGTTATAAATATTCTCATCTAAGGCTATTTTGATGCTCTCTTCATTATTACGTTAATGCAAAACTAGCAACTGTTTTATAAGCAGAAAGGAGACACATTTCTTGGGTGAACATTTCATAAATAATCAGATCCCAAATAAATGGCTCAATGGTCAATGGAACTTGTGTCGTCACCTGAATGTCTTCGGTTCATTCCCTGGTGCGGTCATGAGTGCATATTGTTCAAGAGTCCCAAGCTAGAATGAAATAGATCTCCAGTAGTTGTATCTGGTATTTAATGATTTCCTAAGTGATATCAGTTTGTGCTCTAACTGGATATCAGTCAAATTTCTACTAAAACTAACACATGATAAAATTATTCAATATTCAAGTGTTGGTTTGCAGGGATTTCATCGATTTCAAGATTGATCGTGGATTGATAGCAGTTAGAGAACCATTAGGGAGATCCGGACAGCAGTTTCCCCCTGTTTAGGACTCTTCATCACCGGCGCCCAACCATGCTTCCAAAGATAGAACCAAGGACATTCAAGTTATAAGGCGAGCTTGTTGCCTATTTATATTCTAGGATGAAATTCAATAGCTTATCGGCAGTAAATGATCCCAGGAAAAAGTTGTCTGAGGTTCTCCTGGCAAGTTGTGATCAGCAGGGGTCGATGAAGTTGGATGTGACGACGAATACTCGCTGGTGATACTGACTAAAGGCCGCACAATAAGTCGCTAATTAGCAGAAGTCGGAATTGACTACCAGTTGGATTCTGTAACAGGAGCTAAGTATTCAGTATGCTTGGTTAGATCACCGAAGGTGGGTTCACAGGTGAGTACTTCTGAAGGGCCCTAAACTAAGATGAAACATTTCCCTATTCTTCAGAATGGTTCTCTTACTGAAGTCAGCTCCCTACAAAAAAACTAACACTTGATGTAACTAATCAATATTAATGGAAATATTGAGGTCATTATCAATTTTAATTATCATACTTGTTGAAAGCAAAATTTTTAATGTCAACGAACTCATGTACTCTAATGCAATGATAAATTCATTGGGATTGATTGTATAATCATAATAAAACTAGCCATATCATCATACTGTTCTAAGTCTGAAAAAATTGCAGTTTTTTCATCTGTATACAGTAGTAATTAGCTGTCTAAAAAAGAATTTTTCTTTCTTTGTGAAAAAATAAAGAATATTTATTATAAAAATGGTGACACATATACACACACGCAGAGAGAAAAAACAAAAATTTCTAAAACATTTGTTCCGTTTTCAGGAAACGAGACATAGAGGTGTCTATCAACTTTCCAAAAGATAGAACAGACAGAGTAATACCAACAGAAGGACGGACAATTAATACATGCTGGAAGAGATTAAACAAACAAACAAATAAACATTTGTTGTAACACTAAGCTTAGAAATTGCTAGCGGGTAGCAAAGATTTATATATAACTGTTTTATTAAATTACCATACTGTTGAATTATGCAATAAAATAAATGTATATGTAATTTGTTTAAGTAATGAAAGAACTTTCGGAATAGTGACTGGAGTTTGCTTTGAAGTATTGATCATTAGAAAAAAAAGGCGATCCAGACGCTGCTTTTGACTGTCTTCTGTCGACTTTGATTATCAAATTTTACCATTGGCTAACATTTTGTTGGTGGTGGTGGTATTGGTGGTAGTATTGGTGGTAAGCGAGATGTCATATAGACTAAGTAAGCGTAAGTACAATGTAATCAATTACACCCACCCAAAGATTTGGAAATCGACCAATAGGCATACAGATAGAAGGTAGGCAGGTTGACACACGGAGATATACATACACACAGAACCAATAGAAGTACAAACTAACAGCAATATCGTAGTTTAAGTTAGTTTTTCTTTTGACTGTTAATTTCCTAATTTCAGGACATATTGCTTGTTTTGTCTGCTTTACTGCTTTGCAGCTGGTAGGTGTGTTTTTTCTTTATATATATATACATACATACATATCAGCAAAAATTAAACAGTGAAGACAGTTTTTTTAATTTGTGTTTTAGTTGCCTCTAGGATGATATAGACTGTTTTCTAGAGATTTTTTTCTTGGATTTATTTACTTATTTTGAGCAAAGATCCAGTTGAAAAATTTCTTATGGCAACTGCTTCAGCTATGCTTGGCAGTTGAAGGTATTCAAACTTAGGGAATTGAAGTAGCTCCTTAATAGAAGTGTAAAGACTGGATTTTTATTAATCTTGTGCTTCGTATCCACATCCTTCGGAGTGTCAGTTTTCTAGCACAAAACATCAGAATACTGGTGAGATTTCGTTTGTAAGCAGGAGGAATTAACAATCTGAAGTAGGTGTATTGAC